>JAVTVY010014961.1:0-69928 GCA_036873755.1 Hanleya hanleyi
AAATGGTATTAGAAAGAGAGAGAGAATTAAGGTTTAACGTCACATTCAGCTATATGGTGACCAAAATGGTATAAAATCAAATCGAGCAGATACGGTAATCCCTCTAATAATTCAATCACCCCCAATTTTGGGGCAAAAGATTAATTGACTGTTCTAATAAATTTGATCACTCTCTAAATCATTGAAATAATGAAGAAATAATGGATTATATGCATGATTCTGAACCATCTTGTCAACTTCCTGTTCTAATAAATTTGATTCCCGCCTCCCCCGAGTTTATAGAAGAAAATTTCACTTCCTGTGATTAAACTATTACATGGATTACCGTATCTAACAATTGCTTGGTTATTTTCAAGGGCTGATGTGTAACAGGCCCTCTTCAAACTCCATTTGATGAAAACAAACAAACAAAGGATGTCTGATATTCATTTTGTTTATAGTAGAACGATATGTAAAGAGTGAACAAAGAATTTTGGACAACGTGGATACAAGCTTTTATGTGTATTTTATTAGGTGAATTGAATAAATGAAATGTACGTGTATTCCCTTGAAAAAAGAATTTAAGTTGATTATTTTTTTGTATAACTGAACTGATGAAATAAATATGTTCCCTCCTTACAGGTAAAGATATGCAGTACAAATTAGACCACGCGTTGCAGGATGTCAACGGAAAGTTCCGTGAACTTGAAGACACGGAGAAAAACTCTGTACGGAAAGCGTTGATAGAAGAAAGGAGTCGATTTTGTTTGTTCGTAACTTGTGTACGACCATTTGTTGTAAGTATTAATTCAGTTGTACTGTTTTAAATATTCTTGGACATAGGTCTACATGTAGATATACATGCCAATATTCTCAAGGCATTCTTAGTTTTTCCAACATATTGTTTATAAAGCAGGACAATGGTCTGGTTATCAGAGCAAACTGTTCATTCTCGGTATTCTGTTGAACTACAGACTGAAAGGACTGGGAATGCAGATTTTGCATGAACACTGTTTTCAGTGACGTGAATGGTAAAACAGTCACGAAACAGTATTAAACTTTGTCTGCTTCCCAATTTACCATAGATAAAATAATCATTATATAGTTTGACATTTTTGGGCAATGAAGCTAATTTTATGACTATTGATTTGGGTATACTATTGATATTTAACCCAAAATGCAGTATGCATGTTGTGCCATATCTGGTGCTTCATAGCAGATATTTTATTTGTTTTTTTGAGCCATCTGATCGTGCATTGTCATCTAGTTATCTCAGGTTTTGGCATAGATGCACATGTACAACCGAGATAACTACAGTACGACCAACAATTAAGTGGCGCAAATTCGCGAACCCTTCGCGAACCGTTCGCGGTAGCTCACACGGACCTGTCGCACTGCTTTCGCATATGCGTGCGCGAAAGCATGTACGCGAAAGATAAGTTGAGAAATGAAGTCTTCATCTTTCGTGATTGTATCTATCTTTCGCGAAAGAAGCCAGTAGTCAATAAAATGTCGTATAAAAGCTTGACATGTGAATTCATACAGAGCCAATTGCGTTAATGTTTACACTCGTTTCGGTTCGGTTATTAAAATTTGACCGCAGAAGTTTTAAACCGGAATGAATTATGACCGGAATATAAACGGAGTTTGACCGGAACGAAATAAACCGAAACAAAATGAACGGACGGAGTGAGCGAAGTTTGGACTACTGTAGTGGACTGCCCGCTGCTGCAGTTAAATAAAGTTGGATGACTGACAGAATGGCTCACAAACCCGTATAGTTAAATGTTTATAAAATGTACTGATTGTAATTTGTATAGAAACATAAAGAAATGTCTTTTTCTCTACGCCCCACGTGGTCCAAATGTGCGAACTTTGACCCTGCGGAGCTATGCCCCTGAAAACAGCCGCACCACGTACCGTAGCCGTGCGGTGCTTTTAAAGTGTGATCTCCTACTGTTCAATTCCATACTGTGATTACAGATGAATTGATTTTCAAAATACTATAACAACTACACGGCTTGTTGTCCCAAGATTCTGTTATAGTCGGCATCTTTTGTTTGTTTGTGAGACGAATGTATAAATTTTTGTTGTACTCAGAATTAAGAGCCCCCCCCCGCAATACATAACAACGGAATAAAAGAACAACATTTCACATGGGGTACATGCTGATCTAATCCCCATTTACGAAGTTAGAGTATATTACCAATATAATAATAGTAACACTTTAAATTAAGCCTAGAGCTCAAATTAACAAAAAATGAATCCCATTTTGCGAGACATGAGAAAATATAAAATATCACATATCTTGAAATGAAATCTTTAGTACTTCCATTTATATCTCCCTCTGCTCTCTCATTGTTATTTAATTATTTATTTTAATATCTAGTGCTGCAAAAGATCTTAAATGAACGAAGAAATGTACCGTGAAATTTAAATAGAACATTGAGTTGATGGGCCGCGAAATCCGAATGGGAAGGGGACTACAATTTCAATCAATCAAAAATCGAAATGTAATCGGGTGGGTCTAACAAAAGGAAAAGTAGTTTATAAAATACTTAATTAATATTATCCTGGATGGTATAAAAAAAGATTCGTTCTCATCGAGGCGTACAAGGTACATTCCAAAGATGTTTTCCGTCCTCAATACAATTGTGTTGCGGAAACCTGTCGCTTATGTACGGAAGATATCACGAAGAAACAACTTATTAGACCATTCTTCCTAAATATTTACATAATACTAAAAATTTGTCTGGACTAATGTGATAACAAACGAGAAGAATGCAAGATAATTTTACCGATAGCACAGAAGAATATATAAAATAAATATTCTGATAAAAAATATTATTAAACAATTTTGAATAACTTTTTCTTTTCTCATATCGCCCAATCTTATAAACAGTTCATAACAGATCCTATCGTGAAACGCAAATAGAACAAAGATCTAGCATGAATGGACGAAATTCTTGCATAAAGCATTCACTATTTGCATGAGAAAACCGGAATGTGAAATTGAAGACCTGCTGTGACCTTCTCGCGCGGACCTTGGCGAGAGCACTCTTTCGTGCAGACGTCGCGAAAGATTTCATTCCCTACCCCAATTTAGAGCATATAAAATTATGTTTTAGATCTAATATAAAGTTGATTGTAATAGAAAGAAGAAACATATATCTCGGTAAAATTGAATAACAAAGGGCACTTGATTGAATAATAACAAAAGGATACAAAATATGACACGGTATTATTAAGTAGCAGCCGTAACGCTAAGATTCAATTAGACCGCCACTTCATTGAACAGATATGACACTTACCGGTATCGATTGCACAAGAGGCGGATTGACTTCAAAGATGGAATAATCCGATATCCATGATTAACCAGTGCTGTCCGTATTCTGCTAGTCGACCAAGAGAATAGAGGTCCCAAAATGTAAGCAATGCTAACCCGCATTCGCCAAGGTATACGGGACAGATGCAGCACACTCGCAGACGGCGCCATCTTTAATATCTCTGCCGAAAATCTAGTCGGTCAAACGTAAACCACTCTTGTCCACTCAAAAAACCGTACGCGAAAGATAAAATCGTTCGCGAAAGAAACATACTTTCGCAAAATACGTTCGCGAAAGAAACTTCCATTTGCGAAAAAAAAATTGCTTTCGCTAGATAGCATTGTCGATGTTTCGCGCACGCTTTCGCGTTACTTTCGCACATCTTTCGCTCTTTCGCGAACGGTTCGCGAATGTTTCGCGAAAGAAGGGGAACTTAATTGCTGGCTGTAGTGTACACCAAAAATGCACAGTAAAAAAAAAAAAGAAAGGAAAAAAAAAAACGTGAAAGAGTAATCAAGATGTCCTCCATGACCAAAGTCTTCAACAACATGTTCTTTACTTGTAGGAGAATGAGATCAACTTACTAACGGAGATCACCCACCTGCAGGAGATCATGGACTGTCTCAATAAACAGGCGGCTAACCCTGACCGCCTGCCCCAGACCAGTGAACAGGTGATCTTGGACTTGAAAGGTGCTGATGTCACAGCCTGGGCCTTCAACGACAACATCAAACATGTAGGTTTGGAAAAACATTTTGGGGCGTAATGGGAGACTTGCACAATAAACCGTACCGGCCCAAATTTTCACTTCCTTTCACAGCTTTCTGATCCAGCTGACCAATCATCATCAAGTGTCTCTATTTTGCAAGTCCAGCTGGTCCATGTGTGGAAGTTTATCAGTTACTTGCTGACGGGCGGTGGTTCTCTCCGGGTACTCTGGCTTCCTCCACCAACCAGACTGACTGTCACCATATGAGTGAAACAACCTTGAGTGCGCCATTAAGCCAAATACTCCCCCCCCCCTCCCCTCTATTGTGCAAGTCTCTCATTGTGTGGAACTTCTTAGCTGGAAATAACAATACGTTCTGAACGATGAACACTTCTCATAATTCGATCAGTCTGTACATGTTCAATACCTCATAATTTTGCGGTCTCACCAGCAATACTTTTAAATAAATTTTGTTCTCGTATCATCTGGTTTTGTTCTGTATTTCGTCGACTCCCTGTTACAGTGTATTAGATCAGCCGTTAATTTCTAGGTAGGAATTCCCGCTTGATGAGTTTACATCATTCCACCATTCACAATATCATGTTGTGACATAAAATAGTTCTGAGAAATTTCTGGACACTTAGCTACCCAGCAGGACTTTGTATAGAGTGTTACATGTCTTGGCTGGTGTATGACTCCAGTCATTTGCCAAGATAATTGGTAAATGTGTATCACATGCAGTACAGGGTTCCTACGCCTCCTGGAAAGTCCTCAAAACCCTGGAATTTAATTGCTAATCTGGAAAGTCCTGGAAGTCATAAAAATAAAGTTAAATCCCTGGAAACTCCTGGAAGAACTATACTTTCATCTTCTGGGAGAACCAGCGATGTGATGCCACACATTGCTGTGCCAAAATTTGTTCCTGAACTTCATTAATTTGCTGATCTTTGATGTAAGTTATTGTACTAAAGACTCCTGGAAAATTAATATTATTGACCTGGAAAGTCCTGAAATGTTTTCCTGCTGTAAGAATATGAACCCTGGGAGTAAATCTGCCTGGTCGGTATAGCCTGTTCACTTGATCACAATTTCTGTCGTCCAGTGACTGGTGAACTTAAGCTTTAATCCGCTTATGGCTGCAGTGACCAATATACCACATGTAGCATATTCTGCATGTTTGTCATAAAGTAAAATAAACTAGAATGTTGATTCATACTGTAAACTCATCTTGTCTTTCAGAGCCCGCCCAGTTCTCCCAGCTCGATGGGATCTCGTAAGTCTAGCATGTGCAGTATCAGCAGTCTGAACAGCTCTTCGAGTGGTTCGTCCAAATCTCACTCACCGAGCCACCACTTCCGTCAGAGGAGCGTCTCACAAGTCTGTCAGGTAAGGTGTACGACCAAAATATCCTTGTTAAAGATAATGTATGATCACACAAAGAAATTCAAACCCCATTGTATGAAATATGAAAGTTGAGAAAATATGATTGTTGTTGAATTGCTTGATTGCTGAAATGACTATATTCACTGTCAATATTAAGCAGTAAATCTGTGACTTGTAGATTTCGAGGGTAGAAGAATTCTCTGTTCAATTCGGTAGAAAATGCGACGAGAGTTGACTTCCATAATGTAACAGCTTCAGCTTATCCTGCATATAACATGTGCCCGTATCACATCTATAATAACCCAAGCTGCAGAGGTTCTTGCTCTAACGATTGGTAACCAGCTTTTAGCTGCTGTCGACGAGTTTGCTCATTGCTTTAGTTAATAGGAATAGTGCTGTTGATAAAATATAAATGCTGCTACAGGATTTTAATGATTTTATACTGCTATTTCAAGGGCTGTACTAATAATAAGGGAAAATACAGCAAATTGCAGAACAATGGTACATTCTGTGAAATTAATATGATCAAAACTGAGAGCAAATTTTCAATGATCATGAACCAACTTGCTCCACGTGTTGGTGGTTGTTGTTGTCATCAATGGGTACTCCAATCATATGCGTTCTCTCTGAACATTCTGCATTAAAATAAAGCGCTCAAGCCTAGCATGGAATAACTCATTTTCAAATGAATGTCATTAAAATTTCACACTCCCAAATTCTTTCCTGCATGTTTACAAATTTTTGCAGGGTTGTTTATTGTAAGCTTGCATGATTAAAGTTTGTTTTAAACTTATCTTTTTCATTTCAAAATTTTGTTATAAAATTCTGTACTTGTATGGAAAAATGCATTTTGCATGGATCATTTCATGCATAAACCATTTTCATATGGGAGGATCACAAAATAGTCGCTTCAGTAGTTACCTGAATGTCTCAAATAAAGGAATGGGTAACCTGGTTGATATTCCAAGGGAGATAATTTGTGTTGTCTCCCTTGGTGAGTTCTCAATTTTGAGAATTTTAACTCTTTATTGATAAAATTTCCTTGTTCAAACCTTTGTCTCAGAATGTTTAGACATACATTTATCTTTGTTGTACATTTAAAAGAAGTAAAAAAAATTCCTATAGCCCATTCAAAATAATAGTTCATTTATCATCACTGCCCACCCCCAAGTTTCCTTCAGTCCCGGACATTTGGTTTATTTATTACTTTCATTCTGTGGTGTCTAACACAAGTTGATTTTGCAGTGTGTGCCGACAAGTATGAAAATCCCATTTCACATGCTTCTCCAGAGAGAGAGTCAATTTATGCTGCTCCATTTGTTTATTCTTCAAGAACTACCATATTATTTACATATTCTGCAACGGTTCACCCGTCGGCATGTTTCAACACACATTTCATATAAAATAACTTTGTGTCCAACAAAAAAAAACAAAAAAAATCTGCCCGCCTGATACCCCTTCATGGCACACAGGTGATGATAAATGAACCAAGTTTAATGAACCTAATAATATCCCAGAAAAAGACATTCACGCACTGCTAGTGTTAAAAAGAGAAGTTCTGGAATGCTCTAGTCATCATCACCATCATCGTCATCCATACATGTGAGCTGTTTTACGAGGCCTGCTATAACACTGGCGTGTTGTGCTATACCTTTACCCCTTGGTACATACGTCTTGGCATGTCTCTCCACTCTTGTTTTTTTATTTCTGTCTGGCAGCCTTCCTCTGTGCCCGGCACTGTTCTCCGTTTGACCAGTGTCTCCTCGCAAGATTCGGGCTTTACCTCGCAGGACACCCTATTTCAGAGACCAGTAACGCCTCAAACCCTCGATCTTAGCATCCAGGTATGCCCCATTCTCATGAGCCAGGGGGTGAGCTGGTATGGTCAGGATTCCAACAACCCCTCAAATCCCTCGAATAGATCGACCCTCCATGGGACATATGGTTATCCCTCTAATAATTCAATCACAGGAAGTGAACTTGCCCACCATAAAATCTAGGCATTAGGGGTGATCAAATTTATAAGAACAGGAAGTTGATAAAATGGTTCAAGATTGTGCATAATATCCAATATTCCTTCGTTATTTCAATCGTTCAAATTTATTAGAACCAACAATTGAATTTCGTCCCCAAACTTGAGGGTGATTGAAATTTGAAAGGGGGATTCAATTAATAGAGGGATTACCATAGTGATGGTGCAAAAAGATACGCGCGTGCATCATCATGGGAGTCGAAAACAGTTAGGGCGATCTTGCTGTCTAAAATAGAGGTAAAAAAGGTTACTTTTGCTCAATAAATCAGTTTACATCATGAATTCAGCAAAATCCTCTTGAGCCGCACACAGGCATATATGTCTTCATCAAATGGCAGTGAAGAAAAATAAATTGTCATCTATGTAATTTGCTTAATCATGGGCCAAATATGTCATTCTGTTAAAACAACATTGACTGGTTCTTCGAATGTCAAATTAATTTCAGGACATCGACCAGTAGATAGATTAATGCGCCTGAACTTTTGGAACATTGGTTAAGAAGGCCTAGGGATCAAAAGTTATTGAGCAAAAACGACCTTTTTTACCTCCATTTTAGAGAGCAGGATCGCCCTAACCTGTTAAAGCCGATGCTGCAGATAACTGCATGATTTATTGGAGTGGAGAAGGAGGAAGTGGGGTGGGGGTACTTGTTTGGGTGACCATATATTCCAGTGGATGAGGAAATGGAGGTTGACCAGTACCTTTGCTTACCCTCTTGCCTTGTGATAATACAATAATATCTTGAATGTGATGTGTTGACCAGTTAACAGTATACAGTATTATTGGCTCAAATACTTGACGTTCATTTGAATTCACAGAAATTAATACTATATTGGAATTTTATTTAAATATTCAAAAGCATGGAAAAATAACCATTCTGTATGCCCTTTTTGCTGAACGGTCAGCTACGAACGAAATATTCTATGGTTGTTTTATCACTTCACGATCGAGGCCCAGTGTTTTTCATAATCTGCATGAAGTATCTAAACATTCCATGCAGATTATAAAAAAAAGGATGATACACTCGTAGTTTATGAGCAATGTTTGTGACTGTTTTTGTCGTGTCTCGTGTCTGTCAATGCGACCTGCATGGCTGCTAAGATGATACCTCTGCCCCTGTGTTTCTTAATTTGGCTGTAAATGGTCGCATACCTTGTCAGTTTTCTGAGCAACAAATCCTACTCCCCTCATCACACAAATCTACATATACCATGTGCCACTCAATATCTCTGTAATTTAGTCTCTCGAACATATATAGTGTGCATAACTCGGAATATTGTTTCACACAAATGTATATAGGCTCATTAGTATTATTGTCCCTGAGGCTGCCAAGGTTAATTTCCCAAGTCGTTGATATGTATCCAAGACTGTTCCGAGATTAACGACGTGTCAATGCGAGAGAATTGTGCTTGCTTGTATATCGGCTATTTGATCAGCATTTACGGATTAATGCAGAGCTGCTGCAGTAACGTCTGTGTGACTGAATCTTCCAAGACATCCCTTTTATTTATTGGTAATGGCATTTTTTTGCTTGACTAGGACTACATGCGAGCATTCTGCATCATGCTTTTCTGCTACTATTCTTTAAATAACAGGGTCTTGGCATTCTCTAATTTTCAAGAGGCTCTGTATTTCTTTGATGAGAATTTGAAACTTTCTTGTTTAGAACAAGAGAGGACTGTACGTATGTCTGGAGAGGTGAAAAAGTTATAGAAAGATTTGCACATCAGGGTTTGCCTGCCAGGGTACTTTGATGTTAGTCGTATAGATGAACTTATTATGTGTAATCTCGTATTAATACCTAAAAATTAAGTTTGGAATTTCAAAATTCGAAATGAATTAATGATTTTATCTGTTTTAGAACAACGCCGAAACTGCGAGTACAGGGGAGAGCACTCCAACAGACTCCACCGCTTCAACACCGCCATCAGAACAAGCCAGTACCCCATCAGCTAGCTCCACATGGACCAACTGGCCTGATCCACCCAAGGCCCCAGCAGGGAACCAGGAGGCGGCCAGGCCACACACCATATCAACTGCATACGAACGTTCGCATACCCGCCCCGCTCTCTCGGCCACCCTGTTTGAGCCCCCGGTGCCTGAATTGCCGGAGAAAGAAGGACCGCATGCGCATGAGAAAATGCCACCCCCGACTGCACTCAAATCACAGAGCAGCTCACATTATGCCCGACCAGCGACTATTACCAAACTACAACCAGTGCTGCCACCTCTAGGACCAAAACCCAAATCTAAAGCTGTGCCGCCACCTATGGTACCACCGATGGAAGGTACGGTTGATATGTTTTGGAACTTCTGCATTTTCCTGTAGAGAAGTAAACAATTTAATAATTGGTCCTCAAAATTTTGTCACTTTTGTCATTTAAATCTGTTCTAAAAATCTTGGATAATAAATATCTACATTGAAATATTTTAGATCTTCACCAAGAGTGAAAAAAATACATCAACGAAACCAACCTTGTTGTCTCCCATTATCCCAGACTGGACATCCCTGCCAGTATTCAATTATCCATGTAGCCCCAAACCAAAACCAGGCCAATCATATTTATCAAACATACTCTATATAATGGTGTTTGATTCCAACATGCTACAGATGTTTGTGATGTTTTGATTTCATTTAAAAATGATTTTTTTTTTTTCAAAAATAAAATGTTTGCACTTGACAAGGTGAAGAGTTTTTCGGTAACTAATTATAGGCTCATTTCAGGCCTACCGCTTTTTGCAAAACATGCTTAGATAGGCTGCGGTGAATAAAGCCCAATAGTGAAGCTTAACTCAGGAATATTTAGTAAAAACACTTCAGGAAATCTCGTAATTTTTATGTCGCTCCCAGCGCAGTCATATGTCGGAATAGCACTGCGCGGAGAGTGCCAAAAAGACATTTCGTGCCCAAGATGGTGGACGTGTGGCAAAGATACGATCCGTAAGGCCGTAGCTTTGTATGGAAATTGCAACAGAACCAATGACCTCATTGAAATCGTGAAAAGATTTGCTGAAAACTACTATTTCCCTTGCACTCTTGTCAATTCTGTATTGCCACACCTTCACAACCATTGAATTTGGATTTGATTACATAGCGTAGGTTTGATCCGTCGTTATTTCTTCTAGATGAGCTACCAATCTATGTGAACATGAATGAACTGGCCAACATGGAGGCAGAGAAACAGAGACAACATGAGGGTAAAGAGGACGGGACCGGGGAACCAAACAGTCAGACACCTGTCGCACCACAGGACACCAGCACCCCTAATACATCACAGGTATGGCTCTCCTTTGATCTTGGTCATACGGTACCGCAGTAAATCAGCTAGCTTGATCATCTAGACATATCTCTGTTCATATGAGAATTGTGCCTTGAATTTGCTTTTAAAAAAAACTTTTTGAGTAGTTTATTATCTCGCTATTTTCACTGATATGATTTGGCTGCAAAGTGAGTTAGAAATTTATTTTCGATTTATGTATTTTCTAGTTTGGTGATTTTGAAAATCTGTTTTGGGAACACATGTAGTATAATCTGTCAAATTTCTTCTCTTTTTGCTTCCAAGTAACGCTTCAAAATTCTTGTTGTGTAGAATAGGTAGATAGCTTATTACATAAATAGTTAATGCTGCTTTCTCTTTATTGTCGTATAATATTTTCTTCATAGGAAAACATGCTGTGATAGTCTCAAACTTGCTGCCTTAGTCTCCAGACCAATAAATTCAAATTCGTCAAATTCTAACGTCAAGGTGGTTATAACAATCTTGCTTGTGATGTCTCTTTCTATGCACCAGTAGGGTTCGAACGAGAAACTGGTATATATCAACTTGTCTTTTCTCTACAATTGACAATTTTAGGCCGATTATTTACAGGTAACCCCCTTCTGTCATCACCCAGTATCATATGTGTGTCCATGCTTCCCCATGGTCCCTTCCATCATATCAGTATCCCAGCATATGTAGTTACATAATATTTACATAAGTTAAGGTAGAAATGTACTGAGGTGTACATTGACTTGTCCCATCATGCTGAGCCACAATCAAGATGTCCTGATATCTCGCTGTGTCGCAATTTCACGCTTCAGTGATCACCACATGTTCCCACCAGCTTGGGTTTCTTTGGTTAGTTGTCACGACTCTTCCTATGTTGTACTACGGGGAAGTACTGGCAGAAATCAGACCAATATAGTTTATTTATTTACCTTATTCAAAGACTGGTAATATACTTACCTCTATATAAAGTTTTGCAACTTATGCTTGAGAAGACATCAATTATATTTTTGTTTTGTTTTCAACATTGGAGGCAATAATCAATCTGATTAAAGACTTAATAACCGCTCCTCTATCGGACATGTCGCTAATTAAGATCTGGGACCGTCTGTTTCTTAAATCTGACGCGCATGTCAGACTGGCGACCAATCAAAGTTCAACTTCAATGGGCGAATAGGTGCCTATCCGAGAAAATAATAATCTTCGGTGTTGCTTATGGAGAGCAAGAACTTCGTCAGCCGCCTGGGTTGGATTTTTCCGTGCCCTGCTCACTACAGAAATAATCGGATAGGCACCTATTCGCCCGTTGAAGTTGAACTTTGATTGGTCGCCAGTCTGACATGTGCGACAGATTTAAAATACAGACTGTCCCAGATCTTATTTAGCGACATGTCCGATAGAGGAGCGGTTTTTAAGTCTGAGTTTTAATCAGATTGAGGCAATAATAAGAATGAAAATAAAACTAGACCAGATGAGTGAAAAAGTCATATACCCACAGAAAGGGGAAGAAACTTCAAAAGTCAAGCTTTTTTTTTATTCCATTATTGCTCTCAAATCTTGAAAAAAAAAAAAAAAAAAATGGGTGTGGCCTAATGGCCAAATCTGTGTTTTCCCCGAAAATTAAGCATAGCAGCTGTGACAACTAGAGTGACCCATCCAGAGGTCATGTGGTGTTTTTACTGTATCTGTATGGTAGGATATCAGGACCTCCCTTTTGTTCCCTCTGAGAGATGGTCGATGTCCAAGGCTCGGCACGTATAGATGAATTGGGTCCGTCAAATAGGATGGAGGACCATTATAGTATCTCATGCAATATACTTATCATAAACAAGAACATCATATTAACTTTAATGGCATTTTTCTCCATTTGTCAAGGTTACTGAATTCTTTTTCAGTCATTTGCAAATGCTGCTTCAAATATTACTAATTCGCATGTTTCGTTTTCATCTTGCGCCTGGCTTAAAATATTATTTCTGTTGTTTTTGGTCTCATTTTGTTTCGATTTGATACATGTAGCTAAGCTGGATGTTCTGTTGCATTATACTTGGTTTTGTTTGATTTGGCTGTCCCAATCTCACATAAAAAAGTGTGTGGAGTGAATTTGGTTATTTGACAATTGACACTTCTGTGACAGTGAGGGATAAATCCACACACAAAAATGTCGTGAATAATTATGTTTTCAGAATGCCTTCATTGGACAGACAAATTGTCACACATTATTGCGAGTGAATGTAAAAATGTTGACGTTTGCGTGTGTGTTGCATTTGGGCATTTCTCCGTTTCTTTTGTCATTATAAACCGCTGTCACATACACAGTCTGATGTGTGTTGTGTTGACATTGTCGCCCCTCTAACACAACACGCTTGATCCCTTTCCTTTCCATGTGACGTCGTCAGTCTCCTGGGGCGCTGGATATACAGGAGGCCATACGAGACTTAGAGACTTGCACGGCCGCTCTTCACAGTGATTATGATACGGGCACTGACTCGGATTCGCAGAGTCAGTCATCTAGCGTGACCCCGCCTCAGGCAAGGCTTGGGTTTTCTTATAAATCTACCATCCTTTAATAATAAGCTGACCCCTGTCTTCAGTGTGTTCTAGCTTTTTGGTACCGGTCTCGTGGTGCGCTGTAGTGACTGTGTTTGTGTGGTTTTGTGGCATGCACCTTGGGATCTGACCGTCTGACTATTCACAGCACAGTTAACCTCGAAAAGAACAAAACATTATTAATTACACTATATAATAATGAGATATAAACTTTCCCTCATCCACTCTTTCTAACGTGCAATTCTTGGGTCTTTAACTTTATATTTCTATATCCTACATTTCTGGTTGTACTTTTTCTTGCACTTTTTCTATTTCTTGCAGTACAATCTGTGAATTAATCTGGTCTTTTGAAGACATATTTTACTTACTGCTACATATACTTATAAAAATCCTAACTTAACATAACTTAATCCATTATCATACATGTACGTAGTTTATAACTTGATTGCCAATCTTCAAGGTGGTTTTTCTTGTACAATATAATTCTTGAAACTGAAGCATCACAATTCTGAATATCTGTCAGGAGCACAACACTTTTAAGTTGGAAGGAGGGGGGGAGGGGGGTGATTTTACAAAGACTGCTTCCCAGGGTGTATGCTTTAAGTGATTTGCTCGGCTTGCCTTCAATGTTGCGACTATTTTTTTGCTCCATTTAGCAGGCATATTAAATCTTATGAAATTGTACATTAGGTGGGACATGATCCGTCAAAATTAGCCACAGCGTTAAACAATTGCCGTAGTATATGCCATAGCCAAAATACCTTGCCGTGGCAAAAATTGACCTGATACGAGGAGTGACTTTGCTGAATGTTTTTGCCGTGGCAGAACTTTCTTAATTTCAATGACTAGGACATGTATTTTAGTGTGGGGCATTAATAAGTGATCTCCCCTTGTAATGTGTACACGTTCTCGACTCCAGTTCACCTTGATGACCATCCGTTGGATATTTGTGGAGTTAGTTCATCTTTGTGTGAGACCTGGCCAGATGACTATGACAGTGTGGAAAAATGGCTACCTACAGTAATCCCTCCAATCAAACAATCCCCATGTCAAAATTTAATCAGCCCCAATTTTGGGGACAAAACTCAACCGGCTGTTCTAATAAATTTGATCATTGGTATAATCATTGAAATAACAAAAAAAAAACAAAACAACAAAGGTTTATCTGCATGATTTTGGACTATTTTGTCATCTAATATTCGATAACCCTAGATTTTATGGTGAGAAATTTCACTTCCTGTGATTGAATTATTAGAGGGATTCAGTTACTGTATTTTTAAATAGGCCTCAGCCCCTCAGACAGCTTGTCGTACACGTAAGAGGCGACTAACTGGGGCACCCGTGGGGGTCACTGGTGTGAAAAGATAGGCCTCTACCTGTGCGGTTTCCGGGTGTGGAAAAGAATAGGAACCAAACGTCGTGATATGACTGAAATAATGTTGAAAGCGACATTAAATCATATTCACTCACTCACTCACTCACTCTTTGGATTCTGTGTTGATGTTTGTGGTGACTGACCCTACACCAGTATCATAATAAAGTAAGGATATATTATGGATGTACTTGGAAAACATTATGGTACGATATTAGATTCTCAAGGCTCTGTCCAGACCAGACCTGGAACTTGAGTCAAAATACAACCTGAATTGACGAAATCTGTGACAGGAGATATTATGCCTCCAACGAAAGAAAGTTGGCTGTCACATATTGTGAGCAGTATTTTATAGACCGCTTGCCTGATTTATTTAGAATCTGATCCTTGGGCTTGACCTGGGTCGTCTCTCTGCACTGTCAATGTCTGTGAATAAAGGGTCTCCGCTTCTCGGACAGCTTGCAGCCCACACAATTCACCTCGGCAATCAGCAGTTGCGGAGGTAAATGCTGTGGCATAATCAGTTCACCTCAGCAAAATTTAACATGGTGTAAATCAGGAATTATTTTAATATGACCTTATTTTTGCCGAGGTGAGTTTCCGAATTGTGTGGGCTGGCTTGTCATAAGAGGCGACTAAATGGGGCATGTGATGTTTCCGGGTTTCAAAGGAATAGCCCAGGTATGAAAAGAAAATAGGACCAGGTATGAAAAGAAAATAGGACCAAAATGTTGTGGTATGACTGAAATATTGTTTAAAGCGTTATTTTCCACCAGGAGAAATCCTTGGCATCCGCAACACACAGAGACACCTGGTGGCATAACGACACCTATTATAATGATTTTGCGCAATGTATCATGCTCACCATGAAGATCATTGGATCAGCATGAATCTGTCAGACTATGGCATACTAGAGTTTACTGACAGTATGTTATGGGATTGAGCTGGATTGTCACTGTACACCTCATGTCATGGAAAGAATTATGGGCCTCAGCTCCTCAGACATCTTGTCATAAAAGGCGACTTACTGGAGCACGTGTGGGGGACATGTAACAATATATATAAGGACCCAGATGTCGTCAATATGATATAAAAAATTGTTGAGAGTGACGTTAACTGTTACGCTGCGGCGAGCCGTTCAAATGGCTCTCGTTTTTCTATACGAAAAATGCAACGAGCCGCAATACCGGCTTGCCTTTGCTTCTGTCAATGCGAGTACAGCGATGTACCATTCTGAAATCGCTTTTTTCAAATTTACGATGCATGAAACTTAATAAAAACCATACATATATTGTTAGCTAAGCCCGACTTGATTTCCTGGATGTGAACTTGATATTCTGTCTCAGAATAACGAAGTCGGGAGGAAGAAATAAAAATGAAAAATAAAAAACCGCCAACGGAGATTTCCATAAAACGTTGTTGAGAAGCCGCCCAGAAAATATAAAATACTCACAGAAAATATATGATTCTTTGGTATAGTTGAAGTACAGAAGCTCAGTTTATATTTCCAAAGTGTGGGTTTCGATGAAATCCGCTAAACAAACTTTATTTTCAAATTTCTGTCGAGCTTCTGCGCCACGTAATTTCGTCGCGATGAGATAAAAATGGCGTCTCCCTCAGATCTGCTCGACTCAGTTGAAGGGCTCTGGCCAATGAGCGCTTCGATGTAGGTCACGTTACCACGCTTGTCTAATCAAGGTAACCGATATCGGGTCGGCTGTTAGCGTTACTAGAGAAACTGGAAAACACCCCTTGCAGTTTTTCGATGTTATCGTCTGTTTGATTGGCCATCGGTCGAAATCAAGCCTTCAATCAGAAACTACAAGGAATTTCCTTGCCAATGAGACGTCATGGCGGACGAAAAGTCGGAAAAGACGAGGGAGAAAGGCAGCTGAAAAACCAAGATTTTCCGCTGTAATTCCTCATAATTCGCCATTTTCGACCGCAATTCTACCAAAATACTGTAGTCTCTTCAAATAAATTTTATTTACGCTGACAACATCATCGATTTTGCTATAAAATGCCGTCGAATAGCATTGACTAAACCAGTTGGAATACATTGATATGTTAGGCCAGTCACCAGCAAACGAAATTAAATAATTTGTTTGCTCATGAAATCCGGATTTAAAAAAAAAAAGTCCGCATTTCTCCTCGCATAGCATACAAAAGAACTTAGCAGCATAACAGTTAAATAACATTTGTGGTAGCCCCTCGGGGCTCCCAGGGATTGACCTCGAGTTTCGTTCTGCACATTCCTGGTCATAGTAAGAATAGGCCTCAGCCGCTCAGAGAGCTTGTCGTAAGAAGCGACTGACTGGGGAATAGGACCCTACCAGGTTTCTGAGTGTGAAAAGGAATAGGAACCAAATGTCGTGATATGACTGAAATAGTGCTGAAAGTGATGTTAAATCCTATCCACTCACTTGCTCGCTAACGTTTGTGACGAATCCCCCATTATTTAATGACATGGAGTGAAATTTCCCCATGATAAACCCGGGTGATGGAATTGAAGAGGAAGTTGGAAAAATTGCCCCAAATCCTGCAGATAATCCATTGTTGCTTTGTTATTTTACTGATTTTAGAGCAACTCATTGAAGTTTGTCTCCAAAAATATGGCTGATAGAATTTTAATAGGGTGGTTGATTTACATGTAGTAGAGGATTTAGCCTAAGGCCATTGTCACTTGATTAGTTGTTTGCATAACCAGCTCTCATTTATATTTTTAGGGCGAATAATTAAAAGCAAACTTGCTCATTTTCTTCATATTCATACTGGTTTGCAATTTAATAATAATAATTAATTACAGCATCTAGCATGTGTATTTAAAAAATCAAGGTCATGCTAAACAACCAATCAAGTGACAATGGTCTAAATGTACCAAATCTCATATAAATGTATGTATGCCTCTCACATTTACTGGTACAACTTCTTTATAATATCCAAAACGTATTTCAATGTGAGCAAAGCTCTTATTGTGGTATGATTGCCCTGAGTGAGAACGGGTGGAACATCATTTTTGGGGGATGCAAAATCAGCAATTGCCTTCCCTGATAACATGCAGTTGATGGATCATCATTGTACATTCACTGCGACCAGGCCAGAGTAAATGGCTGTATGGTTAAACCCCAAATATGGTAATCCTATCCCTGCCAGTTTAACATCCTGCATCTGCTTTGTCTGTGTTTATTTTGCATGTGCGTTTGTCAAATTGTCTGCATTATATCTGATCGTGCATGACCAATAACATACATGGTTTCAAACAAGTCTTTTGATACTTCTTCATATATAAACTGCAAATGCAACTCTTATTTTAAAGTCTGCTCCATGAAAAAAAAAAAAAAAAAAAAATTTGATCTAGCATCTTGTACTTATGACAAATTTGCTGAACACATATGATCTCAAAAGATTTGCGACATCCTGGTCTTTGGGCATGCATGGTGGTGGAACAACAATTGTTATTGCATCGTGTTCTTGGCATTTCAAATTCCAGCTTTTATATGATGAAACTCTGCATATTGTTTTAAATCTGGCGATATACTGAAATTATTACAAGTTTGTATTGGCTGAATGTTTCTTCTGTAAGACAGTCTTGCTCACTGTTACTTTGCTGTATCTCACAATTTTATTTACATTTTATTTTGATCTCTCAATTCAATATTTCTTGTAACAACAATTTAAGCTGTTGTGTTTCTAGCTTACAGCAGAACTTCTATGTCACCTGCCAGTTTCCTAGTTTGTGGATTCATTTTGACTGTCTCTTTTTTTATTTACTTCTTCAAACAATGTATTGCAAGCATGGTCCCGGCTGTAAGAAGTACTGTTGATTTAACACTTTGTCGCTCTGACATTCTTTCATTCTTCTTGATAACATGCAACTTTCATTAGAAAATCAATGTGATAGAAATTTCATTAGAAAATCAATGTGGTATTAATTTGTCATATATGTATGGAAAATTCCAGCAGACTACTATATGTGTATCTGTCATATACTTTCAGAAGTTGCAGAATTCTCTCGAGTTGGCGGAAGCAATCCGTGAGCTCGAGGCGAGTACCGCGGCATTAACCACTGCCTATGATCACACGGGTAATGCCAGCAGGGGGTCGTTGCAGTGCTCCAGTGGCTACGGTACAATGAATAGCACCCCTTCAGGCTCAGAGGATATCATCGCTACAGGAGGTATGTGTACATCTACAGCATTAACAGGTTTCTTTTTGCCTAGGTTGCATCATGTGCATTAAAACTGGACCAATCGCATTCATTTTAAATCTTGTTGTAGTGTATCTGATCCTCATGATGGCAGTACTGGTGTAAACATTTGTGAATTCAGCAGTTTTCAGGATAAACAAATAACATATATTTAGCACTCCGAATTTAGTGGTATGAACAATTGACACATTAGCAGTACTGGAGAATGTGAACTAAATGACCCTATTTCTTCTAATTTTTCGAACAGCATTTTTAGATTTAGAAGCAGAAAATATCCATCTTTATTTCAACTGAGGTTAAATACTATGGCATGGATATGTTATTTATCCCAAGAACTGAAAAGATAGCTAGTGTAATTGGTAGAATGTGTGCAGAATTCCTCTCCACAGTAGCCTGAAATGAAATTTTGCTGTCTGAATAATTAGAAGAAATAGAGTAGTGTTAGCCAGGAATTGTAATCAGGGTGCCAAACTTTTGGAGATTTTCCTGAGAACAGGGTGTCTACTATATATATCTTCCATGTTATATCTGCTGAATTTAGGGTGCCGAAATTCAAAACAGGGTGCCGAAAAAAAACACCCTGGCACCCCTCTGGGTAACAGCCACTCACGAATGATGCTCATGATTTGTATGGAGAGATTGAATCTCTTCAGACGTTACGTAATATGAATGCTGCAAATATCACTAGCTGCGACATGTAGATGAAATTAAGTCACCTGTACTGCATTGTTTGGTGTTTGCACTCCAAGCTAACTGATCTTAAATTGTCATTTTGTCCTGGAATGCCATTTTCAAATTTTGACGATTTTCAACTACTGCATGTAATGGTAGAAATCTGAACTTTATTTACTTTAATCTATAAAGTTTATTTCAGTTTTATTCTTTAATTTTTCATATCTTGCATGATCTTTATAAAACATCAAGTTTGAACTTTCTCTCGCATGTCGGCTCTTGATATCGTAGCGTTTTGTTCAGTCTTGCTACTATTTACACTCCTATGATCAATGTATTATTATCTCATTTTCGTGCGTCCAGTACTGCTTACTATCAGAATCCTACACTCGATGACAATATGTCGCCAAGAAAAAAAGCTATCTCACGAACGGCCATTTAGATCTGTTGGTAACCTTGACAACCAATCAGACATTTCATATGCAAGGTTTTCATGTTATCTCGAAAATCCTCAACAGCCTTGAAAGTTACCTTAGAATTCAAGGCTTTGAAAATTTAGCAAAAGATATTGAATACTTTGAAAATGAAGTATTGTACATGAATGCAGCTGAAAAAAAGTTGATCGTTTAAATAAGCCTAAAGAAGTCTAGACAGAGAGAGAGAGAGAGGAGGCCTGCATGTTGTGCCTGTATATTCTGTTAGGAGATTTGAATAAGTTGCAACAATTCAAACTGACATTGAAAAAGGTCAAAATGACCTTGAAAGAACCAAACTGACCTTGAAAGAGCCCAAAACGACCTTGAAAAAGTCTTTGAAACGGGTACCTTCGATGTGTGCAACCCATGTAGGCCTGTATGACATATTTAACAATCAGCCAATCAGGGTCTTGCATCTCATGAAATACCAGGATTCCTGTATTAAGATTGGATGTCGGCTTAAAGTTCCAAATATGGTTATACAGAGTCAGTGTTCTGATATTAAGCAGCATGTGGATGGAGGGAGAAATCGTGAGGTGATCACCAGTTGTTCATAGGAGTGTATCTATCATTTGGTTTCTTCATTTCTTTTATCTCTTGTTTTGCTTGTTTGTTTGTATTTTGGTTTCTTTCGTTTGCAGACCTCGAACTCCCTCCCTGTGAAATAATGTTCCCTGATCGGAACAAATATTTCACAATACCCCGGAACAGTGAGATTCTTCGGGCGTATAAAGCGGCCCTCGCTGCTCAGCGCCCTGCATCCACTGCAGGTGTGTAGTTTAACATGTATGACCCATGCATACCTGTGAGATGTATGGCAGAGAAAACAAAAAAACCTTAACCAAAATAGACAGTAATGCGAGGGAAACATCCAAAAATCCTTGACCAAGAGGGTTTTGTTCTCCACCAGTTTACTTGGTTGAAAATCTTGCTTCATTCGAACTCATCCGAAACAAGCCTGGGAAAGTTCAAGTTCTCCTTGACCTGAATTCAAATTTTCATTTGACAAACATGTCACATCAGAGTTTCTACTGGTGCTAGAACACCTGGAAAGTCGTTGGATTTGATATTAGCAATTTCCAGGCTTTGAAAGTACTTGAAATTCCAGATTTTTTGTGGGTTGCTCCTGGAAAGTCATTGAATGTTGGCCTTCATAAAAAGATTCCCTTAATATATTGTTGGTTACGTTATTGTTTGCCCTTTGCCAGCATTCAAGTATTGAGAATGCAAAATATCTTTGTGTATTCAATGCTTGAAACGTGCTTGAAAGTCCTGAAAAAAAAAGAAGTTGAGTTAGGTCCTTCAAACTCCTGGAAAAATATTTTCCAAAAAGGGCGGGAACCTTACTTTTTGTGTTCTACTGCATTGCTTCAGTGCCGAACAAGGCAATTGAATCAATGACAGGAATTTGACTTTCGGTCATCATGTCCCATCTCTGTTATGGATCATTTATTGATGTTTTAATTGAAGATTTCTTATCACTGAAGCAAGAATTTCATCCATGTTTTGCCGAGTTGAGATGAAAATTTATTATCACTTTATCTGTACAGTTTTATTTGGAATGACAGAGTAATTGCATCAATTTTATACTGACCTGTCCTGTTCTGCTGTATAAAAATACTATTAACATTTTCCAGCTGTTTGAGCAGCTTTTTATGCTAATATGACTACCAGAGTGCATCCAAACATCTTCACTTGTGCAACAGAAATGAGTCCAGATCTGTCTGGCCTTTTAGTCTCGTCTCCATGCATGGTCTGTTGTTTTCATTGGTCTGTATATTTGTATTTCTATCTGCCTTTGACAGTTTGGAAAGTTCTGTTCTGTTTTGGTCATGCTTTTCTCAATTTAATCTTTCATATTATTGATGATTAGAATTGGAACACTATTACTTAATGGTAATTACTAGTATGCAGTGACTCGAACGTGTCATTATTGTCCCTTGTTTTCTTTTCACCAGGGATACCTGTGACACATGCTGGTATTGGCTCACTGAAGCGGAATTCCAAGCCACCACCTCCAGTACGAAGGAGTTCATCAATTAGTGCGGCTGGAACCCCATCAGTAATGCCGAAGACAACTCGAAATTCGGCCCCACCAAAACATTCAGGACCCCCGGCCAATGCGCGAATCGTGCTGGATGGGCAACACGGGATGCTGCACCGCCGGAGTCACAGTAGTGGCAGCGAGCAACCTCACGAGGGAGCCATCAAGATGAAACAGACTCAAAGCGCGGACATGCTTGATGGCCAAGCACCGCAATATGCCACACCGCAGCTTGCACAGCAGTGGTCAGGTCCCCAAGGTCAGCAAGGTTCGCCGCCACAATATGCCGTGCCTCACATGACAGGCAACGAAGGGTCACACCTGGGTCTGGTCCACAACAATCAAGGTCACCCAGCTCTGGTCCAGACCAACCAAGGTCAACCAGGCCTGGCGCAGCCTGGAGCCAGTGTTCCAGGCTTGGTGCAGCCAGGGGTAAACCAAATCAGTCATGCCGGGCTAGTGCAGAGTCTCAATGCCAAGTTTGCCGCACTTCAACAAGCCCAGAAACAACAAAAACAACCAGCACCACAGTCGGCATCCGCATCAGTACCACCACCGACACTCCCCAAAAACCAGCACCACCCCCACCACCCACAACAGGACCAACATCAACATCAACAACAACAGTACTACCAACAACATCATCTGGCCACCAGGCAAGACCCCAACCCACATCAAACCCAGCAAAATCACAGCCCCATATATGCGGAGTTGACACAGGAGCGTGTCCAGGTGTTGCAGCCTCACAGCGAAGAATCAGAGGAAGATTTTATAGATTTACCGCCGCCTCCTTCTGAGGAAGAACTGGCGGAACTCAATGCTCTTGCTCAGTACCGTAAACAACCCGTAGACGTGGTTAGAGACTCGCTGGTCACGGAACTCAAACAGGGGCCACAGTTACGTAGGACTGGCACTTTAGAAAAAACGGAAACATACCATATTTGAAGACAGATCGGACAAGAAGAACCGTGTGTGTAGACCATAGTTAATTGACCAGTGCATTTTCTTGTTCCGAATTAACTGCACCACAGACACATGCGCTGTGCCAGATCAACAACAACAGCATGGATTGTGTTACAGTTGGTTTTACCCAATTTGGTTGTTTGGTGCTGTTATTTTTACTGCAACAATATGTAAGCCAGAGAAAACTGATTGATACCATGTTAAACTTTGTACTATAGACAGGAGAGTTTAATTTCATGCATGCTCAGGAAGTAAATATTTAGCGGATAATGTAAATGTCACATGTTGATTCTCTGATATTTCAAGAGGTGCACTATAGTTAATTTTTGTGGTGATTTGTTAGTGCTGTTTCTGAATAAGTCGAGAATGTAAGTCATTTCCACAGTGACGCATCAAAGTTCAGTCATGCCAGTAAGAAATGGCTCCAGCTCGCTAAAGAAACTGCTGTGCTTCACGGAATATTTCCCAGGAACACCAAAGCGGATTGGTTGATTTGAATTTTTGAAAAATAATTCCCCAATTTCATTGGCAGAGAGAAAGAATTGGAAGAATACCCAGTCAATGACAGTTTGTGAAGTGCTCTAACCAGTTTCATGCATCTCTGGTTCCTGGCTTGTGAGGATGCTGTACCTAGTAAAGACTGTAGTTGTATCCCAGAGACTAAATGTAATTGTCCTTATACTAGCTGATATCATGAGTTATTTGGGCCCATCCAATGGGATTCCATAATTAATGGGGAATCTCGTCATACAGACTATAATTTGGCCCACAGTCGCCAATTGCATATTACCCTAGATTCATTTGAGTTATTCGGAATCATTTCATTAAGAACACCTTCATTGATAGTACCGTACTCCATATTGAGTCTGGCGAGAATATTTTAGATTCAAGGAGCGTTAATTGTGATATTTTCTTCACCCGTGTCATTTGCACCAATACTTGTCACAAAGTTTGCATGTATGTGTACATATGTACATGTCCTCTGTTTTAATCACCATTTCCGCATGAACATTGAGACCAACCTCTGACACATTCAGGTTAACCTCTGATACATTCAGACCAACCTCTGACACATTCAGATCAACCTCTGACACATTCAGGCCAACTTCTGACACATTTTGTCTGTAGTTTGATTTGGAATCTTACCTAACTTGTTTAATATTATAAGAACTTTCGTTGACAAATTGTCTTGCTGGTTCATCGTGGTAGTTCACCATTGATATTGTTTAACCAACAATTGGTTGTTTCTTAGTTGGCAGCTGCGATATGTAAAGAATTCACAAATATTTTTTTGTGAGATGGACAGACCAGGAAGGTGGACCTTCTTTCGAACTGCCTTACATTGATTTTTCAGTTAAGATATCCTGTCATGATGGACACATCCTAAGCAGATCCTCCTGCCATCATGGCCAGACCATCTTGCCATGACCCATCCTGAACGCATCCTCCTGCCATCATGGCCAGAACATCCTTCCATGATGGACACATCCTAAACACATCCTCCTGCCATCATGGCCAGAACATCCTTCCATGATGGACACCTCCTAAACACATCCTCCTGCCATCATGGCCAGACCATCCTGCCTAGATTCTCCTACCATCATGATCAGATGCTCCTGCCATCATGGCCAGAACATCCTTCCATGATGGACACATCCTAAACACATCCTCCTGCCATCATGGCCAGAACATCCTTCCATGATGGACACATCCTAAACACATCCTCCTGCCATCATGGCCAGACCATCCTGCCTAGATTCTCCTACCATCATGATCAGATCCTCCTGCCATCATGGCCCAATCCAAAAGAGATCCTCTTGCCGTCATGGCCAGACCACCCTGCCATGATGTACCCATCCTACAATGTATATTGATCCTCCTGCCATGATGGACCCATCCAAAAGAGATTCTCCTGCAATCATGGCCAGACCATCCTGCCATCATGGTCAGACCACCCTGCCAGGATGGACCCATCCTAAACAGATCATCCTGTCATCATGACCAAACCATCCTGCCATCATGGAGCTATCCTAAGCAGATCCTCTCATCATTATGACCAGATCTCTGCCCTGCTCTGCCATTTTATCAATGCTGCTCCTATTCTATATGTCGCTGTAAGATCTCGCAGCCTTATAACGGTTTTTCGTTAGCTTAGCTGAATATACACCACAGTGGCAGTATCCTTTGATGTCACTACGTAACACAGGGTAGATGTAGGGACTGCTATTGGATTTCAAATATTGGGAAAATACAGGTGGCCAGTGGATTGCAAGAGTATGTATCAGTCATTTGCCCGGGGTTTGGGTTCAAATGTGCATCTCCAATTTTGGAAGCATATGCCTGACAATTTGAAGTGGTAGAGACAATCGGATAATGCTTGAGAGGTCACATTTGTTTTAGGGTAATAGGTTTGTGTTATCTGGCCCCAGATCTGCTGAAATGTGCAGGGCTAAAACTTTGATCAACCTGGTGGTGTCAGATGGTAACCGATACAGAGTGCCACAGGATTTGTCAATACCTGATGATCAAGCAGCATATGTATGCCTGATTATCCATGGTGTGCCTGGAGGTTATTGTGCGTCATCCTCAGTATTTCTTGCCTATTGAATAATAGTCCACATGCTTGTCGTGTTACTTTGCCCATTTTTCAGTTGTACTGCTTAGTTCGCTGGTTCAATTTTGCAAGAGGGTGCCATACTACAATTTTAACATGTCCTCTGATATATGGCTACGTGTTGGCAATATCGTGGTATTTTTACCACTACATGTTGCTACTTTTCGAAATACAGGTCAGGTAGAAAGGTATCTTGAATAGTTCATCTCTCCACTTCAGGTCGAAAACAGTCATCGCTGATGGTTCTGTCGTTGGATTATTTCAAAACTATTTAATAATAAAACAGCATTTTCGGTGTTTTGTTGTAGTTACAGGTCAACAATTTGTGCGGATGTATAAGTCAATTTACTAAGATACTTTTATTATATTTTGTACTGCTCTTGTTGTATTGTGCTTCTACCATTTTGTGTTGCCGTATTGTCACGGTAGAATGATTTTCGTGCCATCTGAATTGCTGTCTCGTATTTTATTAAAACTGATGTGTAACTTGTATACTGTGTGTTAAGATTTGGTGCATGTTGGGTTGTATGGAAGAACGTGTGTGTCTGTCAGTGTGAAAGTTTGAACAAGTCGGGTGAGAGGGTTTAAATATAAGTTGGAAGCACATTTGCTAGTACTGCCTAGTTGTGCAAGTATCAAATTGAACCATGCCAGTGGTCATATGAGGTCTAAATTGGAACTTAGTCATGTACTTTTTGCCCCCACCATGTACATGTCGGAGGGGACATGGAAATGCTGTTCTACATCTGTCTCAAATGTTGTGAATGCAATATCTCAGCAACAAAGTGAGCCATAGACTGGATCTTTGGCACCATGCCTAAGTTCCCTCTAGACTGGCATTGACCTATTTTCAAAGGTCGGACATCAAAACGTGAATTGCAGTCATATTTATTTGTGAAATATCGCAATAACAAAGAGAGCTAGATACCCAATCTCTGAAATACTGCTTCCGTATGAAGGCCTCTAGGCCAAGTTCAATAAAAACTGACTTTGACCTATTTTCAAAAGTCAAGAGGTCAAAATGTGAATAGTATGTCGGATTTGCTTTTGAACACAATATCTCGATAACGGAGAGAGCTATAGAGACGATACCCTCGATAACAGAGAGAGCTATAGAGACGATACCCTCGATAACGGAGAGAGCTATAGAGACGATACCCTCGATAACAGAGAGAGCTATAGAGACGATACCCTCGATAACGGAGAGAGCTATAGAGACGATACCCTCGATAACAGAGAGAGCTATAGAGACGATACCCCAAGGTTTAGTTCACTCCTACTATAGGTTCAAATATGAACACGTCCTATTTACTTGTGAACACAATACAAACAGATAAAAAATATATCCAGGATCTCCAACTTCGTCACAATGTATCCTCATAAGGGTCACCTAGGTCAAGTGTACATGTACTCCAGAGTGACCATGACCTATTTTCAAAGGTCACAGAGGTCATACTGTTCAAGAGTCTAAATCAGTACAGCACTTGTGAAGTTCTGCCTTGTCGTGCAGGTCTGGGGCAACTCAGAATCGTAGCACTAGCAACTGTGTTCAACTATGTTTATTCGCATACTGTGTATGGAATGAAAGGCGATCTGAATGAAAAATGTTGAATATTTGTGTTAAGAAATCGAGGCTTGTCACTCAACAGAAATTGAGATTATATTTGGTAACGTACGAGTAAACTACAACTATCGGACATGCGTTAACATGGTTACATTTGTTGTTACATACTCGTATGTATTATTTGTTAGAAGTTATAGATACAGCTGTGGAATATTTCCTTTTTTTTTCTTCATTTTTTTTTTGGTAAAAAATGTGCTTGTAAACTGGGAAAAGTGCATTTTGTAATTGTTTTGTATGCTGCTTCTTGCTGCAGTGGTCTCTGGTGTGTAAATAAAGCGGTTATGGTATATTAGAGTCGTCTGCGGAGACCTGTTGACCCTTGGATATTGTAATGTAAATAAATCCCAGTGGGCTGCCACCCAGTTATTTTATTTCAAATCATAATAATGCTGCCCAGATTTAATGTGAATCTTTTGAGAAATGGTTTTGGTATTGAATTTCATTGCAGAGCTTCATCTCCAAATGTAAACCATTTTTTGTACATCTTGCAATGCTCTGTGCCATGTTGAGTTTTTTGGCCTCAATGTCCCGCCAATGTACTAATACCATAATATATATTTTAGCTGCCATTTTTTTCCTCTCTGGCTGAAATGAAATTTATTTCATTTTTATAAAGCTTAATTGTTTTTTTCTCTGCTGGGAAATTTTACTTAGGTCACACAAACATGACTTAGAAGCAAAAATTCTGTTGATATTGTTTGTACTTGATTGAAAGAAATATTATTGCACCCAAGTAAAAGGAATAAATCAACGAAGTGAAATTCTCCACATTACCATGAGACTCTTGGTCGTAGATCCAGGCAAATTATATTGTCACATTTGAAAGTCCCTATTTCATTCCGGTTTTCGTTGATTGTATCCCAATGGTTGAAGGTTCTACCAAATACCCCCTGCAAACTTTGCATGAAAACGTAGAGGGAAGTTATGTAAAGAACATAGTATAATATTGACTACATTGTAGTTGGTTGTGTCGGATGTTCTATGAGACAACTGTTGCACAACAATTGGGTAATGACATCATCATGACATCAATAAAGGCACTTTAGCTTGTGGCATTGTTGGCGTTACAAAGGAAATGTCTGCAACATTCGCTACAGTTGATCACTACAAGCAATCGTAATCAAACTCCGACGTCATGGGTCAGCAGGTCACGTCCTTCACCATTTCTAAACAGACCTGATATTGGAGCACTTCCAAGGTTGTTTTTTAACACTTCGACCATTCCCATAAGTAGTAAACCGCTATTAAAAGTCGAATATAACCTCTTACAACAATTTTGCATCAGAAATGTGTGGGGCCCATTTGGTAGAACCTTTAAGTGTTAATACATTGCCTTTTCTATGACATTGACATTTGTGAGGAACTTTTGAGAAGTCTTTAATCATGGTCTGCAGCGTGTAGGACTGCATTTCAAATCCAGGAAGACAAAGTGCTTAAAAGCAGGTTCTGCACACATGGATATGCGATGTTTACTTCAGAAAAACTTGTCTGTCGGTAATAAAGTTGAATTTTTTTTTCAATTCAAACTTTATTTTTCATGAAGAATTTATACAGAAGTTTCAGCTTGGAAAAAATTATGATGGCAGTTTTTTGGGATGATTTTCTATAAAACCAAAATCAATCTGGATACTTTCCAATGATCAAACTTCCTAATATCTTGTGTGAAAATATATTTTTGGTTTGAGTTGTTCTATTTTTGTTAAAAGAGAAAAAACTACCATTAATTGCCTCAAAAATACCAAAATAGGCACATTTTCATGAACCTTAAATTCAGTTTTAAACTGGGCATTGCAGTTATTCCTTGGCTGATACTTCAGTATGTATTCAAGAAAAATGTTTTGGATTAATACAAAATAGCAGCTTTATTACCATCACACACAAATGAGTTTTGTATTGGTCAGTCTTTTGTTTAAGAAAGGCAGGAGATGCATACCTTTGTAGCAAATAGTAATGACACAATAGTCGCATTTGCAGGCGACTGCATGCAGTCGACGACTATTGACGCAATTGTGCAATTATCTGGCAACTCTGCATGCAGAGTCGACCACTAATGACACAATTACGACAATTGTGTCATTAGTAGTTGCTATTGCAAGTAACTCGAAGATTTAGTCCTACATCATGTGTCACATATTTTTGCCTCCAAATAATTACCTGTTCCCAGTTGTGACAATAAGCGTCTGCCTTTTTGTGAATGACGGATTCGCCTGCTGTTGTGACATTACCTGCTAATGACACACCTGTCGTAATTATGATAGTTGTATCAGCTACATACCTTCCTCTCAACAGACTCCTTTCCCAGGAATGCAGGAGAACAGAAGTGGTGCTGTACAAAAAATTCCACCAATCGCAATGAATTTCACAGCCCTCTAAAAATTATGAGATCTTATACGTAATGATGTGCGATTTGTTACTCGAACTGATGAATGCAGTGTACCGCTATGTGTATTGCATGGCTGCATTGAACAGAAATTTGATTGCTACTGGTATATGGTTTGTATTTTGAGATACAGCTTGGTTGGAGTGATGATTATGGCAGGTTGTATCGTTGATATGATGTCGTCGTGGTATATATAATTAGTGCTTCAAGAACCCATCAGAATACATAAAGAGTACAGAAGACTTTGTAACAGAATCATGTGAATTTCCAGGCATAAAGAAATTACGGCCAAGTCTTGGATAGATTTATTGTTATTGTACATAGATAATGACTTGAGAAACTCTTTCCCTCTGTAGCGTTTGCCTGGATCTGGACAGTAACCGCCTGTTTATACCTGAGAATCAATAAATTACTATAAATAGTAGTCGTTAATGCCTTCATCTTGTTTGTCTCTATTTCAAGTTTAATATCCATTTATTCTTAGCATAAGGCCGCTGTTAATTAATTGTTTGTTCCTCGTGACCTTGCTTTTAATAATAGACATGCGGAGTGCAGTAATTATTATTTATGGATCCTGCAAACCAAATGCATGTAAATACGAAGTCCATGTAGATCTTTTGCACTTGAAAATCCTGAATACCGCATCAATTTTAAATTATTTGCCCCTAATATTTAGATACATTAGGGTCATGAGAAACTAACAATCAACTGACAGTGGCCTAACACTTTCTTTGAAAAGAAAATGACCCTTAACAAGCTATTCCAAGATTCCATACTCATTATTAAACCGACACAATCTTGTGGGTGTAGGTCAAAGATCTGTAGAAAAAGAAAAAATCTGTTTTCTGCGCAACAAGGCAAGGAAGTCAAAGCATACGGATATATATCCACGGGTATGGTTTATTTATATAGAGAAACTTCAGCGGATCTTAAAAACGCCTGAAAGTTGAATATAAATACAAAAAATTTATATGAATTATACATTTCAACGAACTGTATGATGTTGGAAATTGCATTTTCAGACTATGAAAGCACCTCCAAAATAGAAAATCATCCGGTGACCTATACTGATATTTTAAACACTGCTTCCCCGCCGTGTGATCTTTTTATTAATCGAATAAAAATTGGGGGTCCTCGATCTACTTTTTTATATAAAAAGCTTTGATTGTCCCTATCCCCATAGTTTTCTCATATTTGCGACGTCATTACCTCCCCTGATAACGTCTCTTATCGGAAAAGGAGATATATGACGTTAGAGGAGTTATTACAGGGGAAATAACCCCAGGTGATGACGTCGCCAACGTTGTTTGAGGTATGAACCACCTTAAAGGTGAACTGCAAAGCTTTTAATTTTATCTAAATTGTTGCTTATATAGATCTTGTCTTATGTGACATAACTTTTATACGTTTTTGGGGCAAATATAGTTCGCAGAATTGTACTAATAACAATATTTAAGTTATCCTGTTATAAATCCGTCTTGAAAACTTGCATCGCTTGTCTCTCTTGGTTTGTAGAACGTTATGACGTTATAGTGGTCCTCTTCATTCAAGTTTTATTCAAATGTGACGTCATGCTACGTCGGATGAATGAACGAGGGCCACTATAACGTCATGACGTTCCAAAAACAACGGGAGGCAAGCGATGACATTTTTAAAAGTTCTGGCTCTCGGTATAAGTTTTGACTTCTCATATACCCAAAATAAAACAATAACCCACAGAACTATTACCACACATAATTCTAACAACTATAGAAGTTCTTGTTTTATGACATTTTAACAGAACATTGGAAAGCTTTTCAGTTCACCTTTAAGCAATAAAACTTAGGTGAAAGAATTTTACAAAATATGCACTTCACAAACCGATGAATATTAATAATATATTTGTTAAATCGAAATGTAACATTTGTTGTATTAAAAATGTATTCTTACAGATTATTGGGGCATTTCGACCTACCAGTTATAGTACAATGCGTGTGAACATATTCAAGAAAAGTTGTATCGATACCGTGTGAATTTCAATGAATAACACTTCCATGTTCCAGTTTCAGTATTACGTACGTCAACAAACATAAATCACCGCATTCTAATCATGGAAGAGGAGTTCACCCATTGTATTTGGCAACAAATACTCATATAAAGTCTATTACAGTCTACGTTTTCAGGGTGGAATAACGGTGTAAAGAAGCTGAGCGATATTGTTTTTGGTGTTGATCACATAATCATATTATGAAAATCAACCTGCTGGATGTTCCTGTCCATACCGTTTTCGAAGGCGCAATAATGACAAGAACCCAAGCTACAATATGATAGAAGAGCTTTCGATTCTATTGTTCGACTTCCTCCTTTGCAAACATAAAGTTGACGACTTTCTGAGTAAAACAAAACTCTAATGATTATCTATTCTACGGCAAACGTTAAGACGGAAATGTGACCATACATTAGGTGTAGATTATCGGGAGGATCAAAGAGACAGCCCATGAAACCTTCGCCTCGTGCAATACACAATTGTGATCCATGTTTAATCGGCCCAGCAGGTATCGTCACCTGTCACCAGGTCTCGGCGTTAATAGCCACGGACCGGGCCCTACTTAATTACTCCAGCTGAACGCCTTATAGTGTCTTTCTCTAAAAATTCTCAAATTTCAAATTGAAATGGAAGCAAGAAGATATGTAATAATTAGATTAAATGAAGAACCATGAGATAGAACACGGTATGGTATGTATAACGCCATGCTGGCAAATATCGTTGGCTGAACGGTGTTTTACTTATAAACTTTTAAAAATGAGCTACTTTTGGCTATTTCGTGAAAACATATGCTAAGGTATAGGTTGAAAATGCAAATTGAACCCTCATTTTTAAATCGAATTGGAAGGAAGTAAAACATTTTCTTTGGGAAAATAAAATAGCACATCGTATTGATATACTATTCGAAATTAACTTAATATGCTGGCAAATGTTTTCACCCGAACAGAAATGCTTGATTTTCAGCTTCGAAAACCATTGTCCAATCTAATCTAGGTTAATTTCCCCGGCCGTGTTTAACAGTAGAGGCGATCTGCGCCTGACAGAGTTGTCTTCCCTTACCAATCCAAGTTGGACATGTATTGTTGAAATCGATGTTAAATCCTACTCATCCACTCACACCATAGTAGATACAATATACTACACAAAACGACCTGGAAATTCATTCGGGGAAAAAGAATCTGAATTGTTTTCCAATCTGCGTTGGTATGCTGGTTATTGCAGATATAAACATGACCTGACAGACAATCAGTCTAGCTAGACATAACTCAGGGAGTTGCAGCCTCAATACTAAAAATACATATGCATTTTGTACTTTTTCTTGGTCGGAACGTATGGCAGAAGTGACTGGATCAGATCATCATATTCAATGGAATTATTAAAGTACACTGTGCCCATCAGTCTGTCAAATATACCCAAATAGGATGGGGTTCCATTTCAAAGTTAAAAAGTTAGCAAGTTTTATTTTGGATCATTTTGTCATTTAGAGCATGATGCATATGTAATAACATTGTCCCATTTTGTAATTGAGGAGGCACGGCCTTCAAAATGTCCTCTAGAAACAAGAACGGCTGAGTAAAATCTCGAAAGGATGAAATCTGGTAATTACACTTTTCAATCATCGATGGAGGATCCGCAGTCCACACAAATGGCACTGCCTTCTCTGTAAGTTTGCATAAGGATCATGAGATGTGAGCAAAGTTCCTGATAAATTGTCTGTAGTACCCCACAAACTGATAGTCTGGGGCTTGTGGTATTTTTCTACAGCTTCAGTTTTCTTGCTCTCTGGGGTGATTCCATCTTTTTTTCTGAGATACAGCTCAATTTGGGGGATTCAGTTTGAGCTTGATTTCGCGCAGATGCCTGGAAACATCCCACAGGTCCCTTTTGTGAAATATAAACTTATTTGAGATGATTATGTCATCTAGATACACGAGGCAACTCTCCAGTTGAGGTCTTTCCCACAGCCGCATGAACGTCCCTATATATTTCACATGTCCAAAGATCATTTTCCGGAAATAGTACAAGGATTCGTTTGGCACTGCAGATACTTTATTTAGCTTGGGCTATTGGGATTTGGCAGCTTGCTAGCTGCAAGCTAATATGGTGAACATGCAGGACCTTGACATAGAGTCTTAGTGTTTCGTTCACGCTTGGCAGGGGAAAACAGTCACAGTTTGCCACATCATTAAGTTTCCGGGTGCCAATGCAGAACAAATGTTCACATTGTTCTTTGAATTCCTTATGAAGCGTAAATCAGAGGCGTTATCGTGGCTACCGTCAACGTCTTGATGTCGGAGTAGAAAATTGTTCACAAGAATGCATAATGAGCACGTCATCTCTCGTCCGTGATGACTGGACATTCGCATGATCTCCATATAGATGCCCTCGTCTGTTCTATATTTTAGAAATTTGTTAACACCAGTAACATAACTTTCGGCTGATTATGACCAGATGGCTTTGGTACTAGCATTCGCAATTGTCAAAGTACCATGGTACTTTCAACATGGTCTTCTCCGTCAACCCACAAATGGGATGTAGCATGTATTCGTGTTTAGGCCCAGAGCCATCAACTTTCACTCGTGCGCTCCTGAAGCCAAACTGACGTCTTGTTACATTGGTCCACTGCAGACGGTTCTCCGTCATCTGCAACAATGAGAATCGTGTTGATGTCCACACCTACTAGGATTTGATGTTCCTCCAAGAAGTCAAAACTGAGGATACAAGTGCCTCTGTCGGGATGCAGTGCAGTGCATTTCAAGTGCCACTGTCGGGATGCAGGTAACCTTCGATAAAAGTTTTCATCATGTTACAAAGTCTCTTTCACCATCTTATGAGCAGTTGAGACGTTGTCCACCAACAGAGGCAGAGCCCACAATCGAGTTTCTCAAACAGTTATGTCTTTGCTTGAATGCTCTTTCTTTTCCGGATGGTCAAGTTGACCACGAACGAACGTGGTTGCCTGTACAGTCTCTAGCATACTGATCATCTTCGTGACAAATATAACAACCACCAAAAGGACTTCCTTAGAAACAATCCCTAAAAGGGATTCGTAACAATTCGTAAAAGTAATGGCGAGAACTTCGTAAAATGAGTGCAAGTCTGGAATGGCACAGTGTGGCAGTCGATCAAAGTTTTCCAGTCAACGAATTACCGGAAAGTCACCAACTTGACAGATACAGAGCGGTTTTCGTCCTCCCATCCTGCTGTGCTATTATGATGTACTGAAGTAGATTAACTTGTTAGGCACTACAAGGAAGGAATGAACATCGTGGTGGTTCTGATAGCACGTATTTATTGCAGCCTTTCAAGGTACATCGATCTCACAGACATCTGACATCTTATAGGAGCTCAGACCTAACCACATTCTTGACTCCTTACGTCCGTACAATTAATAAAGTTCCATATCATCGTATCACATTTATCTGAACAGGTGGACAAAATATTTATAACCTCTTATGCCACGTAGTTCGTACATTCGTGATTTCTTGATTTGATTTCTTGGCATGACTGAAATATTGTTGAAAGCGACGTTAAAGCATATTCACTCACTCATATTTTAGCTTTTATTGTAATGAATGAGACTACGAATCAAGTTTATAACAAACCACAGATCAATTTAATATAATGAAGAAGGCAAGTAAATCCAAATGAGGCAAAACAAATTCCCGATACATTCGATATTTCGAGACTGCAACAACTCCTACAATGGCATGAACGGCTGCCTATCCTAAATTCACATGGAAGTCAATAGAATTTCTGTCAAACGAATATTTGATATTCTTTTCTCGAGTAAAATGTTGACGAAATACATTTATTCGTTAATATACCAGAAATGTCGAAATCTTTGCAATGAAGTACCGATGCTCTCGCTCCAGAAGACATTCTTTTCCATTCATCTCTTCTCGGTTTTCATAAATATGATTCAGTTGGGCTATCAGAATCGTCGTTCAGCAAAATGTCAAAATTGTACAGGAAACTCTGGATAAAACTCCACCGTTAAATATGTTATTTTATTAACAAATAATTCTGATTGTCGTAAGAGGCGACTAAAGCTTGATATTTTGATAACGTAAGTTTTCGAACATTGCCGTTATTCCAGCTGCTAACTAGAACGTTCGTTCTCTTATTGCAGAATAGAAAGTGGATTGTTTTGATACGCTATAGTTTACCCTATCTGGCCTGGGCCATTTACCGCAACCTGCTCCCCCCCCTAAATATTTTCACTATCGCAAAGGCTATAGAGCCAAAACTTACCACACTATATCTTTGGGTCAAGCTCTACAAGAATATGTCCAAAAAAAATCCAAGATAGCCGCCACGATGACGTCACAGTGACGTCATTTTCAAGAAGGGCATTTTTTGACGATTTTTCGGTCAGAATTTTCGAATTCTTTATTTTTGGTTTTCCCTCGAAACAACTGCATGATAGATTAGTAACTAATAATCTGATATGAAATAAAATATGTTTTACCCACTTTTCCATGCAGAAAAGCAAAAAAATTGAAGAAATCTGACGAAAACATCACTTTTCTGGTGCCCCACATGGCCGCCATTTTGAATTTACTCATGATCCTCTGCTCGTGATGGAAATACTTTATTCCGTCTAGTCTGAAACTGCGGTAAATCATGACAGGCGATTGAAGGAGAGTATACAAGCGTCTTGTCCGTCGTTCATTATTCAGCCGTCGTCCATTCAAAAATCTCCGCGTCCAAAATCCGAAGACCTGTTTCATATAACAGCATTAGCAACAAATTTAAAAATACAAAATAACACTCATAGTATACATAAACATAGGCTAAAGTTTCTGGCTGGAGAGAAGCGGCCAGAGATACCACCGAGATAATGTGGTATAGGTTGACAACTGTTATAACTGTTATACTGTTTCTATCATATAGGCCTATGAGAAAACAACAGGCGGTCCAGCATTAATCTGCCAGTTGGAATACAAACTCAGGCCATATTATAAAACTTTCAAAATGATGGACCGTTTGTCTCTAGTATGTTCTCTTATATTGGCGATTGCATTTTTCAACATCGATCTGGTCACAACAGAAGAAACTTCAAATCGTGAGTATCAAGTATGTCGCGCAATGAATCGAATTGAACGCAGCATAACATGGTTGCCGAATGCCGATCTAAAAGCGATACGTTATTTACTGGCATATTAAGTATGCACGGTAGGTCTGGTACAATATCCCAGGACTTGCACATGGCGTATATATTTCTCGTGCATGACGGCTTGCAGTTATACAACAGCATATGACAACTGGGCAATATCTTGGGCATCTTCGCTGGGACTTGACTGAACTTACGCATTAAAGCGTCCAAAATTCCAACTGCTAATCTATAATCCAATGATAATCTATCGAGCTCGTATACAAGCAACATGCATTCATCTCGTGGAAGATTTAAAGAAATACTTGTAATTTTCATAGAAAACTTTTAATCGCTATTTTTTCGACCTGACGCACTAAAGGTTCATGTTGTTGCAGTTGTTGCTGAATATTGCACGCCTCCGTCACAAATGCTTGTTACCGTTGTTAATTGGTTAATTAAGTTTATAGTAGGAGAGGGAGGTCGAGGGAGTAAGCAAAGAACGCTTGCTTACTCCCTCGGCCCTCACAATATATCTAATTAACCAATTAACAACAGTAACAACGGCCTATGGCTTTTACAGAGCACAATGAACCTACAATGCATCGATGATACTGTATGAATACTTAGATGTTGTTCTCATTCTTCTCGCCCCGTGAGGCTCCCGGGGATTGACCTGGAGTGTCGTTGTGCACACTCCAGGTCATGGTAAGAATAGGTCTCAGCTCTTCAGAGAGCTTGTCGCAAGAGGCGACTAACTGGGGCACCCGTGGGGATCGCGAGTGTGAAAAGCAATAGGACCCACCCGAGTGGTCCCGGGTGTTGAAAGAAATAGGACCCTACCCGTGTGGTTCCGGGTGTGAAAAGGAATATAGGAACCAACGTCGTGATATGACTGAAATAGTGTTGAAAGCGACGTTAAATCATATTCACTCACTCACTCTCATTCTTCTCGTGAACTCTTTTGTTGTTCGTCGTTATGCGATGTTGGTGAGTCTGTGTGAACGGAGTTCGAGTGTATTGCTGTTGGACATTTCTTATTGACACTGCCACTATAAACAATAAAAGAGCTTAAGTATTTGTATTCAATATACGGTAACAATAAGTCGTTCAATGGGCTATACATTCAGTTGTCTGTGTATAAATTTATTTTCAGACAAACGCGCAGGTTTACGTCAGGTATTCCACGACGATTTCTCCCATCTGGATCACAATAAATGGAACAATGAGATCACGGCTCACGGAGGAGGGGTATGAACTTCTACCATATCTTTATTGCCAAAGAGAAACCGAAACGATTCTCTCGAAAGCTTCGATTCTTTCCAACACGACACATCAAATATAGAGAAATATGGTCCCATGTTCAACCATTTCACCATTTTGGTATTTGGTATAGAACCACATTTATTTTGGTCCCGTTGTCGAGTAGTATGAAAAGTTCCGAAAAGAGCCAAATTTTATGAAAGGAAATTTGTTTTGCAGGCAGTAAGGCTCTATCTAAAATTCACTAAAAGCAAGTGATAACTGAGTGAAATTTTATGCGCACGCACTACAGGAATGCAACTTTGTTTGATCCTTCGATGTCCCACAATTCATTTACAGAACGGAGAGTTCCAGATCTACACCCCTGATCACGTTAACTGTTACGTCAAGGATGGTCATCTCTACCTCAGGCCGGTATGGTTTTTCATCATAGAGTTTGTAATGGGGAATTTGAACAATACCAACTAACCAATCAGACTCTGCGCTTGCCACTTCCTGTTCGTCAATTTTAGCCTAGTCAGCGAAAAATATTGTTATTTTAACACAATCTTGTGCTAAAATGGCTTCAACACAAAATGTTTTGTGTTGAAATCAAGTTAAACTTCATATATCAACACAAAATTGTGTTGAGTTCAATACAAATTAGTGTTGATTCTAACACAATTTAAGTTATTTTCAACACAATTCTGATGCTAAAATGGCTTCAACACAATTTTTTTCGCAGTGTAGATCTAGCACTTCCGGAATATGACCTGGTCATATTGTTTAGCACTTTCATTTGAAAGCAGCCAAAATTAATATTCCATTTTCCGAGGAACATCCCTGGAATATCCTGGAAATTCGTATACAATAAAATCCATATATAATCACTGTAAAATAATGCCGTGTGCATTGGTTTTCAGTAAATGCATCACAATTTCATGGACAATAAACTGGTTCTAATTTCAAAACGAGTTCAAATGGGCTTCCATTGGTCCAGGTTCTTTATTCTGTCAATTAATATTTATTTTCCCAGACATTAACATCTGCCAAGTTTGGCGAGGCCTTCCTCCATTCTGGCGTCATGGATTTACACAGTAAGCAAACTCTCTCCTTACAAAACAGGCGGTAGTAGTAATGCAGATATTACAGCAAGTTATGTATATTTATTATAATTTATACAAATGTAGGCATTATGTCATGACTATTAAGTGAGTCGATAATGTGTTGGATGGCTTCACTCAGTAAAATAGCGATTTATGCGTTGGAGATGCATATTTCCTCCCGCCAAATCTGGATTGTAGATGATTATCCATGTGTGATGCCACATCTTGTGTATAGATCACTTTCGCTGCTAAGAACAAAGCATTGGTGTAAGCTCTTTGTCACACTTCCGGTACCCATGCCACCTGTTATTTCATGGAAGGCACGACCAGACACGCGGTCTAGCGTATAAAGTGAGCTAGCTAACCATATGTAACCATTGGTGGTGTCCTATATTTGGGGCCATGATAGGGGGTAGTCGAAGCGTCTCACTCATGTGCAAGATTAGTTTGTCATTTATCATTAAAAGTGGGACTAAAACAGCACACATCTAGATAGTCATCAAAAGCGTTGACTAAAATAAGACGTACACAAATACTAAGCATAGAAGATCCAGTCGTCATTACGTTGACGGCAGCAACTCCCAAGTAATCTTTTCTGATGAAAGCCCATGTTAGTGGTTTCAAAGAAATGTAAAACGCTCAGCCTATATCGATCCACACTGAAGAGTGGATGAGACATCACAGATGCATATTATTCCGGAATTCAGATTCAGCGGGAATGCTCAGTGATGTCATTTTGCATATCCATGACGTCATGAAAATATTTGCATGATTAGCTATAAACACTAAAGATTTGCTGTAGTAGCCCCTTTATTACTGTCGTTGTTGCCTGGTCTGTCCTCACCATGAATCGTTCCGATAGGAGTATGGCACCTGGGGCAACGGCAGGGACTGAAGTTCTAAGGATTAATGTGGGATTTTTTCCCCATTTGATAACGACGGTTTGTGAAAGTTCTTATATTTTGGAGTGCTAAAGAATAAATTACAAGACCTCTATAGATTTTTTAATTAAAAATACACATACCGGTGTAATACACGTCACTCACTCAAAAAACATCTTCTCTGAGACTTTGTTTTTGTCTTTCAGAGACATACGGAGCTTGTAATTACGATTGTTACAAGAATGCGACGGCTCATGGAATCATCCCGCCCACCATGTCGTGTAAATTGATAACCAAGCAATCAATCCGTTACGGGAAGGTGGAAGTCTGGGCCAAGATGCCTGAAGGCGACTGGCTGTGGCCTGGTAAATATGTTATCCTTTCGTACGGTTAATCCCATCATAGTGCACAGGTCTGCTACAAGCATTGCCACATTGAGTTGTGAAGAGATTTTTTGTCCTCCTTTTTGGTAGTTTCCATCTGCCACTATTTCAGTGAGGTATGTATTTCACATCATGGAATACGAAAACCCTTGTGCTGTCAACCAACACGGCGTCTTGTGTTTTTTAACCATTCAGCCAACACAAAGGCATGTGTCAGTATCGAAGACAACCTTTGGGTCTAAGAACACAAGCTTGCGTTGACAAATATTGCGAATGCATTTTTAAAGAGTAGCCGCACATTTGTGTAATAAAGACCAAGAATAAACCAGACTGAATACACATGGTTTAATTGTACGGGCATATTGTCGGTGGTACATTTGATTACATATCAAAGAAGAGTACCTGGTAATATATTACATTGCCTTTGGCTACAATAGTTCGTTCCCCAATTGTTTCAGCTATCTGGTTGATGCCGACCAACAGCGAGTATGGACATTGGCCGAGATCGGGAGAGATAGACATGGCAGAACTCAGAGGTAGGATTATCTTCAAGATGTCCACCGAGCCGTACAAATCTGTACCAGTCCCAGTGAACTAAGATCACATTATATGTCCATTATCACACTACAGGATGTAGTCCACAGTTGCTGTAACCCGACAACCACGATAACCTTGATCTCTATGACAAACTATTCTGTCATAGAGATCAAGGTTATGGTGGAAAATTAAAAGCGATTAACTCGGGGTTTGTTCGGATTGCCATCAATGAGAATGACTTTATTGGAGTCGGGGAGGAGTTTTTTTTAAAGAAAATAAATATATATTTATAATTTATTGAATATACAAGCGTCTTGTCCATCATTCAATATTCAGCCGTCATCGGTTAAAGAATTTCTGTGTCCATAATCCAAAGACCTAATTCATACAATAGCATTAGCACCAAATTAAAAGAATATATCATAGTACCGGTATATATAAAACTAGGCTAGTTTCCCGCAAGAGATAAGCGGTCAACAGTTTTCAATGATGTCGGCAAGACATGATGTTCCAAAAATATCAAATCCGTATCGCTGATCATTATTCTTAATCCATATGATTTTCGTTGATAAGTCGTTATCTAGCGTATGATGTATCTCAGTCACGCTTTGATTGTGACTGTTCATATGAACACTATGAGGATCTTGAAGTTCATGGGTTCATACGGACCCTAGCCCCGGGTTAAAAAGTTAGGAAACGTACCACCACAGATGTTGCACAACACGCTCGTATTTTGCTATCAGCATGCGATATGTATCGCCAAATTCGAGTGGAGGGCGCTTGATGATATAGTCCTGTTTTATAAGTTTCTGCAATAATATTTTGTGACGTTGATTAAAATCATAAAATATACGTAGGTATCTACCATCCAATATGCCAAAGGCCAGGCAATTGTGTTTATAAGGTACCGGTAATCCTTATTTCTTCTTTATCACTGGAACAATCGGGAGTTCCAAGGGAGTTTTAATCATGTCGACTTCTTCCCCTCATAACTATTTAAGTGATACAAGACTCCATTTCTCTCTTGTAATTTACAAGGGAATCTCCGATACACTGGGGGGACACCAAGAGAAGTCGCATCTACCATCCACTTTGGATTGGACGGCAGCCACGAGCACAAGCAAATTCATAAGAAACAGTGAGTAACAGATGTTTTTTCTATATTACCAGTACCGGTATGTTTACCTCATTTAAAATCGAGCAGTGTTTGGCGGATGATTCTACTCGCCTAGTGTAAGTATATGTTTGACCTCACGGATAACCGAAAAACTATATGTAGACACCAAAGTCTAGAGAACAAAAACGTCATTCTGGAATCGGATTTATTCCCTACATCCCTTCTGGATATCATAATCTGAAAGTAAAATTTGTTGAATAGCAACCATATTAATTCAAGTAAAATATAACTATTTTATTAGTTATTTACCCCGAATATTAAGGTATAGATCTTAATGTGTGAGATTTCCCAAGTTCTTGGAAATTGCATTTGAGAATTCCATTTTCCAGTGATTTGGGATTGTGTATTTCTGTTAAATTGTATACCAATAGCAATGTATTGGTTATTAATTTTCAGCTCATAAACATAAACTTTACTTCTACAGTTATCTGCCAGAAGGCTCTTCATACGCAGATGGTTTTTATAAATATGTTTTCGATTGGACATCATCACACATAAGGTATGTGAATTAAGTAAGCGGAAATCACAAGACCACCATCCAATAAAGTCATTTGTTCTTTCTCCGTTTCTTCATTTATAGACAGTGTGTGTTGGTGGGGGGGTGGAGATAGGAGTTTCTCATTCCAGTTTTGTTTGTTAGTCTTCTAAAGGGAAACGAACATTCCCGCATATTTGCATTATACAATTTCCAATCCAATGTAACGTATGCTGATTGGGCGCATTGGTCACATTGAGGAATCTGCGTCTGTGAGGTTAAAAGTTGGGTTCAACAAGAAGTACAACTAATGGGTTATTTTTCGTTTTCGTTTGCTATTTCTGAATGTTCATGGTTTATTTAATTAAAGGGTCTTCATATTCAATTTTAAACCACAGGATTTCTGTAAATGATGTGATGGTGCTAAATGGGACCACACCGGCAGATGGATATTTCCATCATTATCATCTACATGGTAACAACATCTGGAGCCACGGCGGCAAAGATGCACCATTCGATAAAGATGTAATCAACTTAAGTATTCCATTATTTCTTTTGGAATCTTCATTAATTCATATGGTAGAAAAATAGAATACGGGTAGTTAGTTCCGTGTCTTTCAGAGTATATCCATATATTTGATAACTGAATCAGATATACTGATCTTGTTTGGATTGAAACCTTCCCACAACAGATTATGATTTCAGCTTTTTCCATTATATTTAGCAAGTTCAGTTTAACCTTGGACCCAATATCGGATAGGGCATTCATGGACACAAATTGATATATGTAGTCCACTCAACTGGCCCCGAACCCCTACATTTCATCTACTCATTATTGGAACTTATACAATGATACGTGTAATTACAGTTCCACCTGATCTTGAATGTAGCTGTTGGTGGAACCAAAGGTTGGTTCTCGGATGGCGCAACAAACCTCCCACACCCCAAACCCTGGCATAACCACGATGACAGGACCGTGGCTATGGAGAAATTCTGGAAGGACCAACACAACTGGCACTCTACCTGGCATGGAGAACAAGTCGCCATGCAAGTGCGCTCAGTCACCATGTGGACGTACGAAACTGTAGTACCAGTTGGCTGAACATGGACCTCTTACACCATGGTGTCATCAATTGCTTGGAGTCCTAGAGTAGTCAATCAGTAGAATTGTTGCTTATAGAAGTTTATGTCATAATAAATATAATCTTCCAAATTATAGGATTTATATCCTGTTTCTTGTTTTACCAATTTAAGTTTAACAACTTTAATGTTATTAATGTTAATTTAGGGCACAGCGCCATAAGCATGTCGGAACTTGTGACGTTATTATGGAACTATTAACCACGTCACAATGCAACAATGTGGCAAATTTGTTCAATTCTTTGCATTGCCGCAATGTCCCGCACTGTGCAGGACACTTGAACTATGACGTCCCGTCAACATCATCTCTGACATCAAAAGAGGCAGTGAAGATTTCTCTCCCACTGTAGAAAGCTGCCTTTGAATCCTCGGAGACAGACTACGAGTGAAATGTTGGGGGAAAACTTAATTACATTTTATTATTCACAGCATTATCATGAACAAGACATACTCTTACACAAGTATCCCAGTTACACTTCAAGGGAGTAGATCACATTCATTTTAAATAGTCCAAATCTGCTTAAAATGAAAGCTCGTGTGAAACACAGGCGAAGAGCATTTCCCCGGATAATTGTGTAATACAGGATTTGGTACTCACAGGGCTTTAGATCTCCCCAATTAGGGCACACCCCTTATTAGGTGTGGCAATTATTTTTAGGGTGGGCTAGAAGGTCGGGCATATACCCCTGGGGGATGAGCAATCAAGAATCATCCCTGGTAGTAGTACGGCTGCCTCTGAGAAGGGATTACTTTACCAATGGGCGAAACCCAGTATGAGGCAACACCAACTTTATTTTGTGTTTCATGGGCCCACCGACATTAAAAAATCGCATAAAAGTAAAATTTCAAATTGCCACTTTTATTTTTCCTACGAAAGTTTGAACATAAAGATTTTAACCCCCTTTTCATTCCTGATTGTATGAATTAGGCTGTTGTTTTCTATCTGAAACAATGTCGGCAAACAAAAATGCCAAACAACAAAAAATAAATACCTTTCGCGATAATTTTTCACTATAAGTCAGCGAATTGTTGTATTTGTAAAATGCTGCTAAATAGGACGTAGGCAATAACGACATTCAATGTAAATCGGGAACCTTCACTGGCTGTGTGATCTATCACTTTGTCATGGTACCCATATTCTGAGAGCGATGCAGTATGTCAGAGCTTGGAAATGGTGGGTGTTTCAACAACTCGGGCGATACAGCATGGTTTTAAGTTACTGTTGAACACATGCAAAATCTGCTAGATTGATGTGGAAGACAACCACAGCCACAACAATGATGACAATGTTAAACTTGAAGTGCATGTTGCCACTTGTTGTTGACCTCGAGAAAATAGGTCAATGTCAGTCATATTCATAGACTTCAGGTACATCATCAATTGCATATGTGGTATCAATTTAGAAAGCCTAGATATATATCATAACATACAGTATATACTCCTTGAAAAAATAGGTTCAGTCAACTGGGATAGGCTTCTAGTCAGTTACCAATTGCACAAGTATTATGAATTTGGAGAGCCTATCTTCACTCCTTTAACAACAGCCCAAAGGGCGTCAATATACGCCTGTATATCTGGAATTACATTGGTCCAAATTTCAAGGTTGTTTAAGAGCCTTGATTCCAATTGGTAGCTAGCAATCCAGAGAAAGGTCTACAATTTTGTGCTTCTGAGAATGGAACATATATCAAATCTTAAATTGAATGATAAACTAAAATGGGCTTAACTCTTGTTAACCTTGAAGCAAGAGCCGAGAGCTCACATATCCCACACTGAAATCAACAATAGTCAAACACAAGAAAATAGTAGTTTTCCTGCAAATGGATTCCTCTCAGCCGAGAGAATTTTTCATGAAGGAAGAAGAAAGTGATGAAGTAAACCTTTGTTCTTGAGTTAATAAAGAGGTATGAAGTTCATGAAGGACCCCTCTCCCCTTTGAATTAGTAAATGTATGTTTTTTATTTCACAACAGTTTAACTAAATGTAGCTGTTTCAAACATGGGAGACAACTCCACAGGACAAATGCCATATACATGTAGGGGAGAGAACTCTGAATATTCCAACCCAACACATATAGTCAGCTGAACTTGATTAAGTTTTGGGGGACTGTGACCTTGACCTTTGACAAATTGATCTCAAAATGTATGGCTCCTCTTTGCCATGCGAGTAAGGTATACTCAAAGTTTGATACCAATCATACATGTACCTTGAAACTAGAGATATCACATGGACAACAACTGTTAATGGATGAATGGACAGAACGCAACATTGCATTACACGACCTCGTCTTCGACAGGCATATGAAAATGTGACAATGATTTCTTGATTTTGGGGTCACAGTGATCTTGACCTTTGACCCACATTTTGGAAAGTAACACATCATGTCCCTCTAATGTATCTACTGGCAGAAAAAAAAGCTTTTTTTAATGACTTCCTGATTTTGGGGTCACAGTGACCTTGACCTTTGACCTGATCTAAATTTTGGTACACGACACATCGTCTTCTCAATGTATCAATGGATTAAAAAAAATCTGATTTTTATGAATTTCATGATTTTGGGGGTCAGTGACCTAGATGTTCGGCCTTGACCTACGTGATGTGACACGTGACACATCATGCCCCCCTAATGTATCTACAGACAAAAAAAAGAATTTTTAAAGATTTCTTGATTCTGGAGTCACAGTGACCTTGACCTAAATTTTGATACAAGACAAACCATCTCCCCGTAATTTCTCAATGGACACAAAAAATCATGATTTTTTACAATTTCACGATTTCGGGGTCACAGTGACCTTGACCGACATTTTGGTATGGGACACATCGTGTCCCCCTAATGTATGTACTGACATAAAAAATGTTATTTTTAATAATTTCCTGATGTTGGGGTCACAGTGACCTTTGACCTTGATCTAATTTTTGGTATGCGACACTTCATTTCCTCCTATTGAATCCACTCACAGAAAATCAGTATTTTTTAATGATTTCCTGATTTTTAGGTCACACAGACCTTTGACCTCGACCTACATTTGGTATGCAATACACCGTTCCCCCCTAGGGCATCCACTCACCAAAAATTAGAACTGTAGATAGAAAACTGTCAATGATCAATGATTTCCTGATTTTAGGCAACAGTGACCTTTGACCTCTGACCTCGACCTCATTTTTGGTACGCGACACAGTCTCCACCTAGCGTATTCACTCACAAAAAAATTGCAACTGTGGATAGAAAACGTTCACAGATATAGACCGGACACGAACACTTCAGTGATTTCCTGTTTTTTAGGCCAGTGACCTTTGACCTCTGACCTCGACCTTCGTTTTGGTATGCGACACATCGTCTCCCCGTAGGGTATCCACTCACCAAAAATTGGAACTGTAGATAGGAAACTGTCCCAGATATAAACCGGACACAAGAACCGGACAGACGGACGGAAACCGCCATCACATAATACGTCCGCCTTTTGGCGGGTGTATAAAAATTATTGCTGATGCTAAATTTGACCTTGATAAAACAGGTGAAGGTCAGTCATTTTCATTAGGCTTCTGATCCGTCACCAGCTGCATATGTAGTAGTACAAAAAAGATGGACAGACAGAGGACATGGACAATTCAGTTCCTTTCGGGGCATCATTACATCTCTTCAAAGTCTAAATATTCTGTCAAAATGCATCAGAACACACCATTTTACTTAAATTAGATGTACATGCAAAAATTTCTCAGGTGGAACGTGCCATATAGCAGGGATGTAGAAGTTCCACTTTCTACTTGTTCAGTCGAAAAAATAGTCAACAGTTTTAACTGTGCTGTCAAAATGCAACACTAGTATGTGCCATTTCACATCTTGAGTTTCAAATAAATGCTGGAAACCTCCACATAAAACAAAGAAATTGAACGTTAACTGCGTGATAATTTGTGATTTTATTCATTGAAAATTAGCCAGAATGCATCTAAAGACATCTCAAAGCCCAGGACTTCACAGCCACTGGAGACTAAATAAATAAAATTGGGATAGCAATACCAATGAACACGATCAAATTACTATATCAGTATTGTAGAGAGAAGTAGCACTGATTCTGGAAAGGAAGTGTTTACTTTGTTGACACAAGCAGTCTACTAGTCCACTTAATATGTAAAGTGCATTATGCAATAAGTCAACCACTACACCGAATGGTCAACATACAGGCATACATTATGATGGCCTGCTAGATAAAAGGGGAATATCAGTGTTACAGTAGGTCTATTTGACCAAAATGAATACAAGTTCACTTGAATCCTTGGAATTCTCCATACAGTATAACACTATACTGATGGCAGCATATTTTCTCTGACTGCATTTTAGTTATGTGTGTAAGCAGGGGCTGATGTAGCCTAGACTTAGATATATTTGCTGTCAATACCCCACTGCCAAATGTATATGCCAGCGCTAACAGCACCAATGTCCTTTCAATCCATTTTTAAACCATAATGTTAATAAATTTAGAAATTGTAAAAAAGAATGTATAATGAGATATAAATTAAGCATTATATTGATGGGCTGCAAATAAGTATGGGAGGTGGCCCTTTAATTTCAATAAAAAAAAAAAAAAAAATCTTTCAGTCTTTTGAAATCCTTTGTCTGACAATGAACTTCATGAAATGCCAATAAATTGTGCTATATAAGTTTACTGTCTATAGTGCCACCCAATGATGAACAATATCACGAAACTACATGATGAAGCCAAATTCTCGTATGTGGCCTGGGGAATGTAGATATTGGACTGAAGTCATGAGAATTTCACGTATTACAAAAAAAATGACCATGTTGGCTTACAAGGGATGTGAATTATAACACTGGAAATGTGGTTTATACTTGGTGTAAGAACGCACAAGACAAAGCCTACAATAGCCTGTCTGAGCTCAACAATGCGTCTAGACGTGACCCTTTTCAGCTGCACAAAAGCCTCAACAAAAGACTCAACAATGCGTTCTTACACCAAGTATCGAGCGGAAATGTTATATTCATGTTCAGCAAACTAGTAAATTTCCATTTTTGTGAAAAAATCTTATTTTGATATGCAAAAACGCGCCTCCATGATTTCGCCAACACTCTTAAAATCTTGTCAGTTCTTTGCCTATCTTGCAAGATCATTATGCCCAAATTTCATGGAAATCAAACACGTTGTTTAGAAGATATGATATTACACATGTTTATCTGTATTCATGTCTATAGCACCACCTAGTGACGACCAAATACCACACAAAACAAGCAGGTGAAATATAAAGCCCTATAGATGGAGAAGGCACATAAGAGTTCAATGGAAAAAACTTTAACTCTATCTGGCCTGGGCGATTTGGGGTGTATCGCAGCCTTGGGGGGGGGGGGTGGAAAGTGCCCCCCCTATATATTTTCGCCAAAAATCCAAGATGGCCGCCATGATGACGTCACTCTGACGTCATTTTCAAAAAGAGCATTTTTGGACGTCAAAATCGTAGATTTTTTTTATTTTTGTTTTTTCTTCGCAAAAACTGCATGATAAATTAGTAAATAATAATCTGATATGAAATAAAATGAGTTTTACCCACTTTTCCGTAGATAAAAGCAAAATTTTTGAAGAAATATGATGAAAGCATAACTTTTTCTGGTACCCCACATGGCCGCCATTTTGAATTTACCCATGATCCTCTGCTCGTGGGGTTATGCAAATAGGCTCAAAATGACCCCAATACGATACCCTATCATGTCACGAATGTTTCAGCTCTCCATTTTCTGGCATTTCGGAGATATCGCAGAAAGTTTGGTAGGAGGGCATTTTGGCCCCCCTCCCCCAGGCCTGGTAGGGTTAATGGGGGAAGGGAGGGAGGGGGAACAAATCAGGGGGTGTTTTTTGGTGATGCTAAGACATATGTTTCAGAAAAATGCATCGAATCGCGTTGAATCAACTTGCTGAATTTTTGCGTAATTTTTGAAGAAATATGGCGAAAACATAACTTTTCTGGTACCCCCACATGGCCGCCATTTTGAATTCACCCATGATCCTTTGCTCGGGGGGTCATGCAAATAGGCTCAAAATGACCCCAATATGATAATCGAAAAAGTCACGAGTTTCAGCTCTCGATTTTTTGTCGTTCCGGAGATACAAGCAAAAAACCAACAGGGGGGCGGAAAGTGCCCCCCCCAGGCCAGGTAGGGTTAATCATGATAATGGTTATGGACGTTTTGACGTTAAGTCAGATAATTGAGATGTTTCATTTAAATAGCAATTTGGGTCGCACCAAAAGAAAATTATCATGTCGGCAATCCCACATTTATGCTTGGCAACATAGAATAGAACAATTTTTAAATATTTCTCCAAGCGACTGGTAAATTTTCATTTCACAAAAAAACTTTTTTTTTGAAACGCAAATATGTGCCTTTATAATTACGCCAGCTACACCAAAACCTATTCAGCACATTGCCTATCCTTCAAGACCATTGTAATAAAATTTCACAGAAATCAAACAAGTCGTTCAGATGAAATCGTCACAGAAAGGTTTACCTATGCGCTGACTACAACGCCACCTAGTGGTGAGCAGCGGCTATCGGAACACAACCAGGCAAATTTCCCAGGCCTAAGGACATAGCACACAAAGTTTGACCCGAAAATATTTAATGTTTTCAGAGATATTCATATTAAAAGTCGCGGCGGCGAATCCGGCGGAGCCGTTTCTCATGAAAACATAAGAGCATCCAGTTTGTGGAAATGCTCTAATTTCAGTAATAACTTGTTAGGCTAAGATAAGAGAAATCGTAAAATAAAAACAGGGGGTCAGCATACTATTTGTAGAAATATTGTGTAATTTGTGTATGCCTCCTATATCATTGGATTAGTAGGGAAAAGAGCCAGTTTTCATGTTTAAAGTTTTTTATTTGCTGGAATTCAATTGCTATGAATCATTCTTTAGCCTAAGAGGAACTCTTCACTGCTTGACAAAAAAAAATATGACAGGCCCACTTTTTCGTTGAATATATTTCACTTTGGAGCAGCTATGAATAGGTAAATGGTTCTGTTGTGGCAGATATCAATAGTTTGTTTACTTTTATCCTGATGTGAGGTGTCTGGATAGTATTGTTGGAAAATTCAGCCCGTTATCAATAATTCCAAAAATCCCAATGTTATATTTCCATAGGCGTGTGGACATGAACGTTATCTACTTTCTGTCTTTAATAAAGAGAACTATGTGTATACGCAAAGATTCATTAACAGACCTGGTTTACATCGCACGACCATGTAAACCGACAATGACCTCTACCCCGCAACCAAGAAAATCCGCAGTTCAAATGTTGGGTCAAACTTCAGCAACAAATTTTGTTAAGACCGAATGAAACGTAACTCTCAATTCTTCATTTTGATATTTTCAGTATAATATCTTTAATCGGCAATGTTTAATATTGCACGTTCCCGTAATCCGGCAATAGTCTCAACTCTGTGACCATGAGAAATCGGGGTTCAAACATCGGATTCATTTCATTTGAGAAATAATGAAAATCAACTTAGTTGTTACAATTGGTTATGTTCAAAATGCTCAAAATGTTTGTAAGGTTCATCAAAGTTAGAACCACGGTTTTTGGCAAATGGGTCGTTTTCGATTACTTAGGGAACAATGTCACGTGATCTGACAAAAAATGCCCGTTTTTGAATTTACTAACGTCACGAATACTTAGCCTAGGGAACTTACCGTACTCCCTTTTGTGTCACCAAAGATGAATTAAAGCCTGTTACCATTATGATATACATCTGCGTGTTTCATGTTTGAAGAGTTCTTGAGTGCTAGCATTGATATTAAAACTGAAAACTTCAAGGATTAAAGAAATGATTAATTTCTGGAACATTATGACAGTGAAGTTGATACAAATGTTCCATATCCACACGTTCGGTCATATCCTGTTCTCTCAAAAGCAAGAAGCCAACTGTTGCAATTGGGAACATCAAATTAGAGCAGCACCACTCTCTTCAATACAGCATTTTCCCTCAAAAAGTTGGAACAATTAGGAGCCCAGGTTGTCAGGTTACAGGATTTATGCTAAATAGCTGCTTTGTTCCAGTAATAAATTTCAAGATTTGCAAGAAATTGCACTATCTCTATCATGTCTATCACATCTTGTCAACTACGGAACCGTTTATTTGAGAAGCAGGATGTAGGATATGACAAAATGAACGATTCCATCCATTGTTCCTCCTAAACAGATACATGTAGTTCAAAATCATGAAACCCGGCATGCAGGGGTTGAAATGTTCACCGAATACTTACAGGACATTTGTCAATAATTGTCCAGCACATAATTAAAATACATGTGAACTGACTGAAAAACTGCAGGAGAGTGCCAATTTTCTGCCGGATATATCCCACAAATAGATAGCAATTTCAATCCCTGGCATGGCTAACATTCTGTGACGAAGTCTCAAAATTTGCAGCAAAGATAGGTCATCTGGAGGCTACAGCAGCAAGTATATCTTACTAAACCACCAAACTCGCAATGTTGTTGGAGGATTGTCAAAGCAGATTCTCTATCAGTGAGTTAGACGGTACCTCTAAGTTCACTCTAGAGTGGAGTAAAAGATGTCACAGAACAAGCTTCACACAATCTAACAATTTTAGACAGAGTTTGAACAACATACAATTATTGAAATTTGTAATCAAATTTTGTTTATTTTTCACTATAGATTCAACAATTTAACAATTTTAATTAGAACCGAGCGGAGTGTGCCATTCGTGAGGTTGTGTATCTTCAGAGATGTCACTGGCAGACTGCACCATTTTTAATGCCACTACTCCGCTCAACGAGTGGGTTACTTAGGCCTCACTCGGGTCTAACTCGTCAATCACCTTACGGGTCAGTTGAACAATTTTCTCACCTAGAGTAAGTCATGTGAGCCTGTCAAACATGATGTATTACACAGATTGATGGACGACCCAGGGTTATACTACAATGTACTCTCATTGTACACCTGGTTTCAATCATTCCACTGGTATACATTGTATATGTACATGCCGACATTTCCTCCATCAAATACTGAGATAAATACTATTTATTCAATTTTCTCTTTTTCTGTTTTTGCTTTCCATGCCAGTTGCCAGGATTCGAGTCCCTACCGAGTCCCTTTCCAGTATTTTGCTGCATTTTTCCTTGTGATTTGTTCCACTGTTTTTGAAACGGTTTTCTGTCCCTTCTGTTGTGAAATGCCTGTCTGCCCGATCCTGCGAATTCACCCGTGCCACCGTCATGTACCTGTTGATAGAAAATATGAAGCAGATCACAGCTTTAATAGCAATTCAAGAAGTTCAGAAGGAAGAATCCCTTCATGTAATATATTGATATTATTAAGGAGAGGAAAGTTCAATTAAAGGAATACAAACTGATTCTGATTGTCTCATCAAAAGCCTATCACCATATGTGGGTGTGGTCCGACTTTTAATCTGTCTATTGTGCATGGATGTCACTCATCAGCAATCTGCACGGAACATTTTATGCTCACCGATCAGTCTATCACCATGTAATATACTGCATTACATAAACGATTATCCAGATAGTAGCGATGTTTATTGTACCATCAAAAAGCTGCAAAAGCTCTCTTTAATTTTCTGGGTCCACAGGTGTAATACCTATGGGCTGTCATAGCTCAGTTGGTAGAGCATCGGCGCGATAAGCCGGGGACATGGGTTTGAATCCCACTGATGACCAGTTTATTCTTTCTCTCTCAAAAGTCATTTCATATGTATATATGCTCAGTGGTCGGCTATATGCCAAACCAAATATCATTTCTTCATTATAAAGCCAGTTGCGCACATTGCAACACCGACAGAGAAGGTTGTTCATCACAGTGACAATCCACAGTTGTAATTCCTATGGGTCGCCATAGCTCAGTCGGTAGAGCATTGGCGCGATAAGCCGAGGTCGTGGGTTCGAATCCCGCTGATGACCAATTTATTCTTTCGCTCTCAAAAATCAATTCATATTTAATTTTCTGGTTAGACAAGTAATAGATATATTGCGTATCACAATCATGAGACAGAATACAACTCATTTCAACCATTATTTATTTTTTTTTTATTCCATAATGTAAGGCTTGCACAATAGTATTAGAAGATGAATAGGAAGGGCTATTTCCGTCAGTTGATTAGTTAGAGGCAGGTCCAACACAGGAAGAGGCAATCACAGAATTCCTTGGCACAGACTGGATAGTTCCCGATTCATCAGTGGTTAAAAAGGCTATGTGGATTGGTAATTTGTCACTCACTAACCTTTTCATGTAGTCCCATCCCATCTGAACTTTCAAATCTTCCTTCCCTACTATGTTTAGGCTTGCCACCTGTAGTTATAACACATTAGAAATACAGGAGTTTTGATGACAAATTTATAAGAGAACATCTATTATTTCAAATCATATCGTTTACAGCAGAAGCAAATCAACTGGAAATGTGTAATATTGGATTAGAATAGTTAGCCGGCACTGGCACTGGTCAAACCTACACCACAGACTCCTGCACAGTCTCTACACACAAAAGATGAGATGTGGTGTCCGCACACGGGGGATCATGGAATAGACTAATTATGTAGGTTTCACAGGTTGAGTATTCAAATTTCAGCATCAGCTTATCTCTAGTGATGCATCACATGACTTATGTTTTGAACCTGCGCGACCAAGAGTTTTTGACACTATGTTTCATCATGTGTTATAAGCAGAGAGCTAGAGGTCAATGCATTCTAACCATTCTAGCCTAATGTTACACACTTCTAGTTGATTAAATAATTGCTTCTGGTTACATATACCATGCTATGGGTTTGACTCGGCACCTCGTGCCTAAGATAGACACTCGAGTTCATTTTGTGCTTTAGTTATTGTGTTCACAAGCAAACAATTGGCATATTCACCTTTTGACCTCTGTGACCACAGAAAAATAGGTTAAGGTCAGTCTGGAGTGAAATTGACCTACAGGCCCTTAAAAGACAGCATTGTGACCAAGACTCTAGATCAATTTGTTCCAAAGATATTGAATTTAACCAAGGCCACCAAGGACATTGCCTAGGATGCCCTTTCTACTGGCCTTGATGCCCCCTGCTGATTTCCAAGTAATTTTATGCCAGCTAGGCCTTAGTGCCCTTAATGCCGCCAAATTGGCCTCGCCCTCAAATTTCCCAAATTCAAGGCCTGATATTGTGTTCACAGGTGTACATGAGGTAAGCCTATGTGATCTTTGAAAATACATCAAGGTGGGTCAGAAGTAAACTTAACCGGGAGGCCCTCATAAGGCAGCATTTAGTCAAAGATCCAGTATGTAGGTCTTTTTGTTATTGAGACATCAATTTCACAATCTGTGGGACACATGGACAAAGAGCATTTCCATATTCCCTGCCTGCTTACACGATTGAGGATAAAATCCAATGAAAACCCAAGCAGTCCATGTACTCTGCCGTCAATGCCATTGACAGTATGGAACATGAAAGGATTATAAAAGGTTGTATTTAAAATTGTGCACTGAATGATGGGAATTTTTTTGGAGTAAATATTGAGTGTTCAAAACATTCATTATATTATCTGACAATTGACAAGAAATTATTTGATGGCTAACATCAGTTTAGATGAAGAAATGAAGTTTCGAAATATGTGATAGCTTTAATAGTTCTGAAATGTAAAAAGTGTGAAATATGGTAAATAACGACTGTGTGATCATGTCATGAAGGTTGCCGAAAACAATGGTGTGCAGCCATTGCTACTCTTATACCAAATGACAAACCACAAGTCGACTATTAGTCAAGTTTGATGTCAGTTGGTGAAAAAGTTCTTCAGTTATCGCAATCACAAGCTCAAAATGGCCAAAGCTGGGGTAAAGTCCACGGTGGCCATATTGAATTATGCAGATGGACAAACACCATCCCAGCCATCTTCTCACCCATACCAAGTCAGTGTCCAAGATTGATGTCAATCGGGCAAACCGTTGACAGTTTATTGCAGTAACAAGGAAAGTACAACGGGATGACAGAATGATCAAATGACGGACCGAGCAAATCCCTGAGTCCCTCTCCGGGGTCCGGAGGGGGACAAAAAATACAAGAGCCCAAGGGGCTTCAATATACGCCCGTATATCTGGAATTACATTGGTCCAAACTTCAAGGTTGTTTAATAGCCTTGATTCCAATTGGTAGCTAGCAATCCGGAGAAAGTTCTACAATTTTGTGCTTCTGAGAATGTAACATATATATCACATTTTATATTGAATGATAAACTAATGGGCTTAACTCTTGGTCACTAGTTGACCTTGAAACAAGAGCTGAGAGCTCACGTATCCCACACTGAAATCGACAATAGTCAAACACGAAAAAATAGTAGTTTTCCTGCAAATGGATTCCTTTCAAGCAAGAGAATTTTTCATGAAGAAGAAAGTGATGAAGTAAACCTTTGTTCTTGAGTTTAATAAACAGGTATGAAGTTCATAAAGGACCCCTCTCCCCGTTAAATTAGTAAATGTATGGTTTTTATTTCACAACAGTTTAACTGAATGTAGCTGTTTCAAACATGGGAGATAACTCCACAGGACGAATGCCATATACATGTAGGGGAGAGAACTCTGAATATTCCAACCTTACACATATAGTCAGCTAAACTTGATTCAGTTTTGGGGGACTGTGACTGTGACCTTTGACAAAATGATCTCAAAATGTATGACTCCTCTTTGCCATGCGAATAAGGTATACTCAAAGTTTGGTACCAATCCATACCTTGGAACGAGAGATATTGCATGGACAACAAATGTTAATGGATGAATGGACAGAACGAATATGAATGGACAGTCTTCGACAGGCATATGAAAATGTGACTTAATGATTTCTTGATTTGGGGTCACAGTGACCTTGACATTTGACCACATTTTGGTATGTAACACATGCCCCTCTAATGTATCTACTGGCAGAAAAAAAGTTATTTTTAATGATTTCCTGATTTTGGGGTCACAGTGACCTTGACCTTTGACCTTGACCTAAATTTTGGTACACGACACATCGTCTGCCCTCAATGCATCAATGGACACAAAACAATTCATGATTTTTATGAATTTCATGATTTTGGGGGTCACAGTGACCTCGACGTTTGGCCTTGACCTACATTTTGGTACGTGACACATCATGTCCCCTTAATGTATCTACTGACACACAAAAAAGTAATTTTTTAAGATTTCTTGATTTGGGGGTCACAGTGACCTTTGACCTTCGACCTTTATCTAATTTTTGGTATGCAACACTTCAATTCCCCCATTTGAATCCACTCACAAAAAATTAGTAATTTTTAATGATTTCCTGATTTTTTGGTCACACTGACCTTTGACCTTGATTCTGGGGTCCCAGTGACCTTGACTATTGACCTGGATCTAAATTTTGGTACATGACAAAACGGCTTCCCGTAATTTCTCAATGGACTAAAAAAATCATGATTTTTAACAGTTTCACGATTTTGGGGTAACATTGACCTTGACCTTTGACCTTGACCTACATTTTGGTAGGTGACACTTCGTGTTCCCCTAATGTATCTAAGTACTGACACAAAACAATGTTATTTTTAATAATTTCCTGATTTTGAGATCAGTGACCTTTGACATTCGACCTTGACCTAATTTTTGGTATGCGACACTTCATTTCCCCCAGTGAATCCACTCACAAAAAATTTGAATTTTTTAATGATTTCCTGATTTTTCGTTCACACTGACCGTTGACCTTGACTTACATTTGGTATGCAACACATCATCGTTCCCCCCAAGGGCATCCACTCAACAAAAATTAGAACTGTAGATAGAAAACTGTCAATGATCAAGCAACAGTGATCTTTGACCTCTGACCCCGGCCTCAACTTTGATACGCGACACATCGTCTCCATCTAGTGTATCCACTCACAAAAAATTGCAACTGTGGATAGAAAACGTTCACAGATATAGACCGGACACGAACACTTCAGTGATTTCCTGTTTTTCAGGTGACCTTTGACCTCTGACCTCGACCTTCATTTTTGTACGCGACACATCGTTTCCCCATAGGGAATCCACTCAACAAAAATTGGAGCTGTAGATAGAAAACTGTTCCAGATATAGACCAGACACGAGAAACGGACAGACGGACGGAAACCGCCATCGCATAATACGTACGCCTTTTGTCGGGCGTATAAAATAAACTGAATGAAACAAAAACCCACCTGGATCTTGTAGAATGTCTTCAAACATTTTCCGTTTTCTCACACGAGCTCCTTGTAATTCTTTCCAGTCATTCCGTCGATGAATGAAATGATACATCGCAAAATTACGATATGCAAAACGTCCAAATTTGTCCCCCTGAAGTTTAGCTTCGTGTGTGGCGAGATCTTCTGCCACCAGGATTTTTTGCTTCATTGAAGCAGCATTCCACATCGTCTGCAATGCTCTACTGCCATTCTTGCTGCATGCCATATCCAAGTAGTGGCCCTGTGAAAAGGCAAACAAGCAAGACCATATTTTAGTGTATGATAGAGAAAGGCTACCACTGAAGTTTGAAAGGCAATAATTACTGATATATGATATAACATATATTAACGTCTATATTATCACTGGAAAGGCATAAGACAAAACAAGAAAACAGGCGAAGATGTAGCTATCGGATAGTAGAGAGAATAATTAATCTTGATTTCTTCATATTTGTTTTGTTAATAAACAGATTAATTTCAAATGTCATCATTTGACAACAATAATTATGCTCAGTTTCAGCAGTGTGGGTAACAGAAAGAGAGAACAACTTTTCTTACAGGACATCAGCAAAGTACCGTATCTGAAGGATGTCTGATTGTTATTGGGTGAGTGGTGCTGTCGCAGATCCTCTGAATACAGACGGTCACGGATACGTAAAGGGGAACAACTTTGCTGACATACCGGTAGAGGGCGGAGTGCAGAGGGGGTCAGATTTATCCTGCAGCCATACGACGCTACGAATATATACATTTTGATGCATTTGTATTATGACGTTCTCTTGTGACGTTTGTTATTTGGACCGCCAACAATGGTATCGCGAGTGGCGTCATCACAATATGGATTGTTGCAACGTCATAGCGAATGATCGACGTCACAGAAGAACATACCAGATTGTTCAATTCATTTGGACTAGAAATATATATCTTACATCGTACAACAAAAGCGCCTTGTGTGTCTGTCAATATGTTAGGATAGTCACTCTGCAGTACATCAGTTTTAATTTCATTTTGACTGCCCATTTATCGAACTGGAAACCGTTTTGCGTCAATTTCCTTTGATCCACCATGTTAACAATCTTCGATCTGACCCCCAAGCAGTCACGCCCTCTGCCGTGACGTTGGTAAAGTTGCTTCCCTTTGTACATCCGAGACCGTCGGTATTAGTGGATCCCTCACAAGGTTGTACAATGCATATGTGAACTAGAGGTTCCGCTTTGACCCTTGAGTTGCCGCTCCGGCATGAAGCCTATGCTGGTTGTTTTTTGAGCAAAAACATACGTCTCCCCCAACCTCCCACCTTGCCTTGAATGGGCACATAATTTAAGGGAAAGTGCTATAAAATGAATGTAGCAATAAGTATCTTAAACAAAGCTGCGTATCTAAAAATATTAATTTCAAAGAAGCGATTTTCATTGTATATACATGTACAAGTAGATGAACGGTTGGACGGACACCGGACACGGATGAATGCATGCACACATACACTAAAACCTGATCAAATGCAGGGGCTATCCCAATGAAGCTTCCATCCAAGTTTGGTGAAATTCCATCCAATAGTTCTCAAGATATCTTGCAGACAAAGCCTGTATATACATGTACAAGCAGATGGACGGACGGACGGACACCGGACGAACGCATGCACACACACCAAAACCTAATCAAATGAGGGGGCTATCCCAATGAAGCTTTCATCCAAGTTTGATGAAATTCTGTCCAGTAGTTCTCCAGATATCTTGCAGACAAGCCCTGTATATACATGTACAAGTAGATGGACGGACGGACGGACACCGGACATGGATGAATGCACGCACACACACCAAAACCTAATCAAATGAGGGGGCTATCTCACTGTAGCTTCCATCCAAGTGTGGTGAAATTCCGTCCAGTAGTTCTCAAGATATCTTGCAGACAAGGCCTGTATATACATGTACAAGTAGATGGACGGACGGACAGACACCGGACACGGATGAACGCATGCACACAAACCAAAACCTAGTCAAATGAGGGGGCTATATGGTTAATATGGTTAACAAAAAAAAAGGAGGAAAAAAACAACAACGAAACGCTTCAAAACGCTTGCTTGCTCTCTCGCTAGGGAGAGTTCACTCCCTTGTCATGTTCTCAAACCGCACGCTGTACGGTTGTGTCAATTTTCGTTATAATCAAACCAAAGTGAAAATGATACAGTATTACTATTTTCTCAAGACAGACCACACAGGTTATACAAAGAAATACTTACGATTGGCATTCTACGAAAACAACGTGTGTTTATTCAGTATCGTTTGTATCTCCCTGCGTTGGAAGGAACGAGAACGAAAAGGTCGAACGAAAACGAAACCAAAAAAAAAATGGCGGCTCGTCGATTGTTCAGTGAAATTACGGTTCATAAGTATTCGGGATTCTTCCACGGAAATATACGTCGATGTAACTAACATTACGTCGGATAAACTAGTCTCGGATGAATATACCCCGTTAACAGACTAAGTCATCCGAGGTAAATTCAGAGCAGCTGACGGAGTTTGCACTTGACGTTGTTGTTGCTGCCGACAGATTCACATGTGCTTTCGCGACCATGGAATGATTTCCCGACAACCGGGTATTGAAATTTCGAATTTACGAAGCTTGAAAATTCAGTTTCCGAAGCTTGAAAATTCAATTTCCAACACACAAATTGAGTATAAATATTTTGGTGAAAACTTTTGATTTTTTACTCAAAAAAATTGAGTTTTGAACTGAAAAATTGAGTTTTAAAACTCAATCTACGAGCCGAAATTCGGTACGTAGAACTGACGTGTATGAATCCCTGTACATGTACAAGTAGATGGACGGACGGACGGACACCGGACACGGATGAATGCATCCACATACACCGAAACCTAATCAAATGAGGGGGCTATCCCAATGAAGCTTCCATCCAAGTTTGGTGAAATTCCGTCCAGTAGTTCTCCAGATATCTTGCAGACAAGCCCTGTATATACATGTACAAGTAGATGGACGGACGGACGGACACCGGACATGGATGAATGCACGCACACACACCAAAATCTAATCAAATGAGGGGCTATCCCACTAAAGCTTCCATCCAAGTGGGGTGAAATTCCGTCCAGTAGTTCTCAAGATATCTTGCAGACAAGGCCTGTATATACATGTACAAGTAGATGGACGGATGGACGGACACCAGACACGGATGAATGCACGCACATACACCAAAACCTAATCAAATGAGGGGGCTATCCCAATGAAGCTTCCATCCAAGTTTGGTGAAATTCCATCCAGTAGTTCTCAAGATATCTTGCAGACAAGGCAAGGGGACGGACAGACATCCATCCAGACAGACAGCACAAACACTAGATGTCTCCCCTCCCCCCAACATAGTTGGGGGGAGACATAATTACCTGAACATCCACTAATCCACTATTTCAGAGGATCTGTGGGAGAAACAGTGATCACACAATCTAGCCCCAGAACTCCCTAGCTGTGAAAGTGACCTCCAGCCTAGCCGATTTCTGGGAGCGGAAACGGGATCACATTCGCACAATTAATTTTTGGCGCAACTTTTTTCCAACATGGCGGCACCCTGTGAGGCTGACCATGCTGCCCCACGGCACCAACTGAGGCCAAATGATGTTTATGGGAGTGAAATACGACCCTTTTCTGGGCATTAGTTTAGGGCATTGTATATTGCGGTTCATAATAAAATGCAACCGGAATGCTCGATTATCGAAGGCACTATTTCACTACGTGATCGTCTTATGCTCTCCACGGGTGGCTTTTTGCGCCTTCTATTTGAGAGGCTAACTTAAGCCAATATGGAAACAGCCGAACATGAGATTGCCGATTACCCAATGCTTTCCAGACCATTTGCACATGATCTTCAGTGAATACGACATTTCTGAGTTACCCTGAATAGATTGCGGGGGATAGTTTTGCCAATGTCCTGCAGGGGATATCAGACAGCCCTCAGATATCCTGTAGATGGGCTAACTCACCTTCAATTTATGTACCATCCTCTCTCTATTCTTGTCGCCTACACTGCTACTCTGGAAATATGTGTCTATTATATGACTGCCACAGGGAGTACATGACAACTTGACCAACTCTGCACCCTCTATCTCCAGTAAACTTTTCACAACCAGCGCTGGGTTGTCGAAGCGCAACAAGTGTTGGAGTATTACAGAGCCGTGAAGGTTGATCTGGCCAAGATTGACCTTCACCTTTGACCCCTGAAAAATGAATCGAAATTTATGTGCAGAAAGAAATAATAGTTTGATATTTCTTAGTAAGATGCCATCTGTGTTTAAATGTTTATTTTAAAGGGGAACCCAAATGGAAAATAAAAATTTCTGCTGGGAAGATTTTTTCTGAAAATTTTAAAATTTATTTCATGAAAATATCCTTACTGGCTGCTGAGATATTGTACTTCAAAGATTTTGAGTTCTGGTACAAATTTGGTATGCAAACAAGCTTTTATGATATCACGAAGTTAACTAGAGATAATTAGATAGAAAAATAATGTCTGTATTTTCTTTTCTAAATACATAGAATTCTGATTTTTTTGCCTTCCATTATTATTGTACTTCAAGATTATTAGATATCATTTTTACAACCTGGTTACCAATAATTTCGGAAATATGGTTACCCTAGCAACCGGTAACCAAGTGTTTTATTTCAGGAACTTGAATAGTTGCAGTGACTTTTTTAATGAATATGAATCGCATAGACCTTTGTCACAGCAGATTCAGTTATTTAGATATCCTAACCCAAACAATTACGAAAAAAATCGACCATAGAGGTCCATGTCCCCCGCTAGCAGCACCAGTTATGGTGGATTACATCCACCATAACTGGCGCTGCTGCTGCGGGGGCCATGGCCCTCTATGGTCGATTTTTTTTGGTCGATGACATCTCATATCATTGATAAAGAGTATGATTCGAATATGGAGATATTGCTGATGAGCTTAACATAATCTAATACAGCAGATGGCACCCATATTGGATTATGCACATCAATAAAACATAATACCAACTATGTCCATGCACTCCACAAGTTTGAAGTAGATTGGTTGAATCGTTCTAGAGTTATTGTCCAGACAATATCTAAATGCTGAAAATCTAAGATGAAAATCTTGGATTACACAGGTAACTGAAAAAGCAATGACAACTGTCCTCTCACCATATCAAGCCAAACTGCAAGTTTGAAGTCGATCAGTTGAATTATTCTAGAGTTGCTGTCCAGACAAAATGCAACTGCTTAAAATGCAACATAATCCAATATCGCTCGTAGATGGCAGCCAAATTGGATTATTCTCATTCATGAAACACAATCCTAACCGGGATCTTACCAAGGTCAAGGGACTCCCCAAGTTTGAAGTAGATCCGTTGAATCGTACTCCAGCTATTGTCCGAACAAGATCAAACTGCTTAAAATCCAATGAAAACCAGTATGGCTGATGGTGGCCATATTGGATTAAGCACATCCTTGAAAAACGATCCTAATCCTCCTCTCAACAATGTCAAGGCACTCCCCAGGTATGGAGTAGATCGGTTGAATCGTTTGAGTTATTGTCCGGACAAGATCCAACTGCTTACAATCCAATATGACTGACAGCGGCCATATTGGATTACGCACATTGCTGAAAAACAATCCCAACCGTCCTCTCACCAATGTCAAGACACACCCCAAGTTTGAAGTAGATCAGTTGAATCGTACTCCAGTTATTGTCCGGAAAGATCAAACTGCTTAAAATCCAATGAAATCCAGTATGGCTGATGGTGGCCATATTGGATTAAGCACGTCCTTGAAAAACAATCCTAATCCTCCTCTCAACAATGTCAAGGCACTCCCCACATATGAAGTAGATCGGTTGAATCATTCTCGAGTTATTGTCCGGACAAGATCCAACTGCTTATAATCCAATATGGCTGACAGCGGCCATATTAGATCACGCACATTGCTGAAAAACAATCACAACCGTCCTCTCACCAATGTCAAGGCACACCCCAAGTTTGAAGTTGATCGGTTAAATCGTTCACGAGTTATTGTCCGGACAAGAAAATCTAACATCCAACTGCTTATAATCCAAAATGGCTGACGGTGGCCATATTGGATTACGCACATTGCTGAAAAACAATCCCACCCGTCCTCTCGCCAATGTCAAGGCACACCCCAAGTTTAAAGTTGATCGGTTAAATCGTTCACGAGTTATTGTCCGGACAAGAAAATCTTACGGAATTGCGGAACTACGGAATTACGGAACTACGGAATTACGGACACCGGTGTTTCTAAGTCCCCCCCCTACTAAGTAGCGGGGGACAATAAAGCCCTTAGCAACCTGTTGCTATGGCAACCAATTTCTCAGAAATAATAGGAATTTTGGCAAAAACAAACTTAAAATTAAATAGTTTGAATAATGCCATAGATAATGCCATATTACAATGTCAGTTCTGTGAATATTCCAGCATAAAGTTAGCTCATTATCTGGAGTTCACTTGGTGATCTCACCAAATCTCATTTGCAATAAATCTCTGAATGTTTTTTAACTCCAATATCTTTACAGCTGTTTGGAATATCCGCATATGGGGAAACGGCACTGTACTCCGAATGATGGGCACTTTCGTCTCCCAAAAGAGACCCCAGGGCATTTGGGTTACCCTTTAACAACAAAAAATAATAACTTTCCCCCTCCACCTGTCAGAATGAAGGCAGACTATTGATAAATTTGGTGGTGGGGGAGGGGGGGGAGGAGCAATGAGTGAGTTGTCAGAGCTATATTTCTGATGCAATTGGTTATGGTGGCCAAGAATCAAACACACTATTACATAGCTAAGTGTCAGGCAAGTTTTAACCCACCTTCACTTTGTTAAACTGCTACTTAACATACAAAATATTAAATTATGGGAGGAAACAGTTATCCATTTATATTACTGAGACAGTCTCCGGCAACATGCTGCTCCAGTAAATGAGAGAAAATTGGAAATAAATGAATAATGGACCAACCTGCGCATTTTTTTCTTTTTCTTCTTCTTCCTCATCCTCTTTAGTACTGGGATAACAGATCTCATATGTTGACAAGGTAACCAGGAGGGATACAATGGTGACTTGTCTTTCAGCTGGCTCGTAACAGTGGAAGGCTTTCAACAATCGCTGCAAAACATCAATACATTATGGCCAGTGATTCCTTATTAAGATTGATCTTCAATAATCAGATTGTAATCAAATATTCCTTGAATTTGTTAATGGTTCAAGTTGAGAGGACAGGGGACAGTACAGGTGATCAGAATGCTACAGGTCTACCCTATTTCTTCTAATCTTCAAAAGTTAACTTCAGGCATTTACAGAGAGAAATTCTGCTAATATTCTACAAATTTTACTAGCTGTCTTTTCAGTTCTTGGGCTAAATAACATACAGGTACATGTATCCATTAAAATGCAGTTTGAAAAATTATAAGAAATAGGGTACCATCAAAAATCTGCTTTTTTACAATAAGGGTCATTTTTTTTACAATACTTAACATCCAATCCGTCTATCACATTGTATTGTGATAACTCCATTTTACAAGATGGCACATTTTGTGGCACACAAATGTCATGAGTCGGAACTACATACAGGCATGGCAGGCGAACTCAGTTTGTTCTGACACCAACATTCTCTTTATGTGAAGATTCATGATGACATACACTTATAATTTGTACTACATCATCATCATCATCATCATCATCATCATCATCATCAACCTGCTGCCATGGGAAATGTGGCATGGTACATCAGGGCTCATTTTTTGATGGTAATCCGGGAATCCATTTCCCATAAGTGGAATTCACGGAAACTCAATGGATTCCACCGAAATTTGACTCATTTGCATGAAAGCTATGCCTATGTACATGTAGTTCGATTTCCGTAGATTCTTACGATTGGAATCACAGGAATCCGTTCCGATTCCCATAAAATTTAACGAAAAATGAGCCCTGTACATGCATGCTAGCCAAGGCTTATATTAGACAATTCTTACACCAATCAATATTGTGATAGCCACATTTCTTGAAGCAGCCATTAAACATGCTATCGAATAAAAAGACTGGGACACCATTAACAAACAGGGTGGTGGAAAAGATTCCTTAGTTCCGTTCCATTACCACATATAATCTCAATCTATCTTCAACTTGCAGGTAGGTAGCTAATTACACCACAAATGTTTATTTTCTCAAGTTATCCATCTAAATGTAAATGACCTTGAAGAAGCTGGACAAGACAGCATACCTTGACAAGTTTGTCCTGTTTGGTGGTCAGTCTGTGACAGGCCTCGGCCAGCTTGGTCACAACGCCCATGTGATTTAAACCCAACACATCCTCCAGGTGAGGTGACAGCTCTTTAAACATCCACTTGAACTAAAAATAAAACAAAGTGATTTTTTTTTCTAGAAAGCTTCTAGCAATGAAATCACAACAATCACAGCATAGTGATACACATTTTCAAAAACATTAGTTTGTTATCATTTCTGGATTTACTTTTTGTCAGACATCTTAAATATTTCATTTAGATTGTAAATAGCGCTGAATATTATCGTGTTTTTATCATAAACAAGAGGCACCAGAGGTGCTACAACCCCTCAGCCCCTTAACAGTCCAGACCAAAATGTTTGGATGCATAGCAGAGAGTTATTGCAAGCGAAATGCAAACCCAAGCCACAACTCATGGTATGGTATCTGCATACCAAATTTGACAAGAATTCGACAGGAATAATGCTCAGAAACCAAATTTAGATTTTGCCAGCAGGTGGCATGACATGTAGGCGCAAGTGGCCAACACGCAATCAAAAGCGAAATCTCATGGCATGGTATGTGCATACCAAGTTAGAGAAGAAATTTATTAGAACACCTAATTAAATTTTATCCCCAAAATTGGGGGTAATTGAATTTTGATAGCGGGAGTGAGTGAGTAGGATTTAATGTCGTTTCCAACATTTTTCAGTCATATCACAACGGTGCCTACATGTGCCAGAACACGAGAGTGTCCACAGTTCCTATTATCCTGGACACTGATCAGCCCAGCCAGTACAGCACCTGGTTACCCATCCAAGTATTGACCGAGCTCAACGTTGATTAACTTCGGTGATCTGACGAGAACCGGTGTGCCCAACGTGATAGTGGGATTGAATTATTAGAGGGATTACCGTATTGGTGTTGCGGATTCTGAATATTGATTGAACTTACTTGATTCACTTCTTTCACGGAAGATAAAAGCTTCTGGAGAACAAAGTTTGCCACTGGATGGACAGCAAATTGTATGAGCCGCTTTTTGAAAACTTTACCCATCATCTCCTGATAGACATCAGCAGAACTAAGGGCAAGTAACTGCTCCACCAAATACGACCCAGAACTATTCTTCACAAGCCAAGGCAGTCTGAAATCGTAACAACAGACAATTGTTTAGTAATATCACAAATTTGCCATTTTACTTTCATAATTCTACTTATGATATAAAATGAAATAAAAAAAAATAAAAATACATACAAATGCATGTTCTGATACAATAAATGAATCAAACATAAAAGATGAGGGTGGAGGGAATAACCAAAGATAGCATATTAGGGGAGATAAGCAACCATAGGACATCAGGAAAGATAACCAACCAAAGCACATCAGGGGAGATAACCAGAGATCAAGTTCAAGTTCAAGTTTATTCTCAAGGACCCCAACTGGGGTATGTGAGACCGTACAAAACAATACAAACATTTGCGGCGTGCAGCCGTCACAATTGATACGGGAGAATACTGTATATACTCATGAAGACTTTCACAATGGATATACTCAGAAAGGCAACCTGAGCGTTATCGGAACTTAGACAGCAGGAATTTACAAAATAAACCAAGTTTGACTAGCTGACCCTTATTAGTGACATTCATGAGATCATAAAATTTCAACATGTTAGGTCGAATAAAGTAATAACTTGGAATGTATTTCGTTCTCTCCTTGTGGAAGTACGGACACTTTAGTAAATAATGAAATTCATCACCAAGATCGTTACACTGGCATAAACTACACGAACGTTCACGTCGAGGTATACCAGAGTGTCTGCCCTTTTCAATAGGAAAATAATGGTTAGCACATCTAAATTTACAAATCGCATTCCGTAGACCGAAAGACAGACAATTTAAGTAATTTTCCATTACCAGATTCCTTTTGAAAACTCTATAGTTGAAGCATTTACTAGAGTTGAACACAGTAGCATGCCAGTCTTGACTACATTGGTCAAGCAACCTTTGTTTAACATATGACTTTAACACTGGTAAAGAGTATAGGCTGGGATTGAACCAAATATTTGTTAGCCCACACTGGTCTAGAATTGATTTAATTTTACACAACCAGGGGGATTTGTAAACATCATTACAGTACATCTTGAGAAGTACATTATACACTATAGAGGAAATCTTACACTTGTTGTTACACTGAGTTAACTTGTGCCAATAACTTATCATTCTGGATTTAATTATTATTTCAAGAGGCACTCTGCCTAACTTCCCATATACCATGCAATTATTGGTAGAACTCCTAACTCCCAAAACTATTTTACAGAATTTAAGATGCAACATCTCAATTATTGCATTCTGTTCATAGCCCCACACTTCACAATTGTACAATAGTATGGGAACAACTACTGCATCGAAGAGTTGACACTGGATATCAGGGGGGGACCCAACCGTCTGGACTTCCTTAATACTGAAAACATGGCACGCCTAGCAACTTCAACTATTTTCTTCTTTGCTTTATTGAAATGACCACTGAAGTTGAATGTTACCCCAAGATATCCAAAATCATCTACAACGATTAAGTTTTCACCAGTAAATGTAACCTGCGGTTTGTTTTTAAGCTTTCCCTTTGAAAATATTACAACCTTTGTTTTGGTAGGATTCACTTGGAGTGACCAACGATTACAGTATTCATACATTGAATCAAGTGCGAGTTGTAGCTTGGCTGGACTTTCTGCTAACAAAACTGTATCATCTGCATACAAGAGAAGATATAATTTAAGAAATACCTCAAGGTCTTCGGTGTCTAATGTATTGTGTACCATATCACTTAATAGTGATAGACCATCATTATCCTTAGCCATGAATTCAGCAAGGTCATTTAAAAATAGTGAAAACAGAATGGGCGATAAGTTCTCACCCTGACGAACACCGACATTACTAGTGAAGTACTCGGAGAGTTCACCACCTAATCTGACACACGACTTGGCACTGGCATACATATTATGAATTAAAATAAGTACTTTGCCATCAATACCGTTATTAAGCAATTTTCGCCATAATGCAGACCTATTGACGGAATCGAAAGCCTTCCTATAGTCAATGAAAGCACAATACAATCTTGTGTTACTCTTTCTAATATATAAATCTATGAGGCACTTTAATGAGAAAATGTGGTCCACTGTACTGTAACCTTGTCTAAACCCCGCTTGTTCCTCGCACAAACCACCAAGTGATTCCAAATAGTCATTTAACCTAGAATTTAACACAGATGTAAAAACTTTTCCAAAACAACTAACTAGAGTAATATTCCTCTATAGTTATCAGGATTAGAGACATCACCTTTATTCTTATATATGGGATTAATGACACCAACAGACCATTGACTTGGGAACAGAGACCTGAATCCATAATAAGGTTGAAGAATTTAGTCATAACCAGTAACAACAATGGAGAAGCAACCTTGAGGAATTCGTTTGATATCAAATCTGTAGAGCATGCCTTATTATTCTTCAATTTACGGAGTGCATTTGAAACTTCATTAACTGTGATTTCAGAATTGATAATTCTATTATAATGACTTACATTATTCAAGTCTATTTCATCAAATTGATTGTCATTGGATATATTGAGCTTTCTAAAATGTTCAGCCATAGTTTCCAACACTAATTTGTCGCTTACACTCTGTTTATTATCACCTTTGTTAAGCAGAGCCCAATATTCTTTAGGATTACTGGATTTGAGATTCTTAACTTTTTTGACAAAGTTGCTCTGATACTTTCTAAACTTACTGTTAATTTCTTTT
>JAVTVY010014962.1:0-69313 GCA_036873755.1 Hanleya hanleyi
GACTCGCATTTTACAGCATGCTATTGTGAATTCACTCACGGGTTGACCGAGCAGTGGTTCGGTCCACGTTTGGAGATGGCGAGGACAACGAGGGGCGATGCCAGATCCTGAAAGAGTTCACAGAAGCGGTCCTAGACAGGGTCGACTCGATGGAGAGGTGTGCTATCACCCTCCACTACTGGACTGTGACAACCATTCTTGATGCCCAGCAGTGCTGGCCGTCATAGGCGAGCGGTCGCTCGCGCGCCTCATGCTCGCCTAAATTCCGATTATGGTGAGTATTGAAGCACTCGCCATAATTTGTGCAAATTTTTTTTAGTCAAAGTCCAAATGTGAACCATTTCCACTACCAAAATATTGTTTAGAAGAATGTCCAATTACAGATTAGGGAGACACAAACTATCAAGGTCCAGTGATTTAGTCACAAGCGTCTCAGTTGTTACGTTTCATTCCGAAAGTAAAAGCAATACCGGGTATGTTGTTGCTGTTGTTGTAAATCTACACTTGCCTCATGGTGGAGTTCTGTGCTATTTGCACAGTTACTCTGGCCGCAAAAAGCTCTTGCATATTACTTCATATCCTTTGCTTTAAAATGGTGTCAGTTTTATTGAGTTCTGGTCAACAACTTTTCAAATGCCGGTCTCAAAAAACATCGTTTGCAGTCATCCATCACAAAGGGGACATGGTTATATACAAATTCACCAAATTGCGGATTTGAGAAATATCCGGAAGCGGACTTTGAGAAAAATCAGAGAGCAAACTTTGCAAATAGTTTCTGTAGTCAGTGTTTTTACTCTAATTTGTTATTTATAAATCTAAAATGTCAATTATCATCAGCTACAAAAGGAACCATAACTTAATAAAACCTAATAAACACAGAGCTACAAAAGTGATGTATTCTCATTTTACCGATAATAAGAAAATGTTTTCCTGGCTCCCAGAGTCTAATTTGGCAGTATAATTTGGAGTCACTCGCCTAAACATTTGCAAGGAGAGTGACGGTTACTCGCCCATACTCGCCTTACAGCTTTTTGAGGTGAGTGATGGCTAGCTCTCCTGCATTTTCCTCACGGCCAACACTGCCCAGGCTATGGACCACGAGCGCTTACACTGGAACCAGCGACGGCTCGTTGGCCTCACAATGGTCTTTGTCCTATTGACCCTGATGCTGTGGCAATGACAGTTCTGTCTTACAGCGACAGAAAAGAACGGCCCTTTTCAGAGCCTCCATGTCTTCCAAACGAGAGACGGGTAACTAAGCTCAATGTTCACACACAGTACACACACACGCACGCACGCACGCACACTCACACACAGACACAATGCCATGACTTCGCCATGACTTCCAACAAAAACCATACCATTCGTCATCCAGGACTGATGAGGGACACGTGTTAATCCGTATATGTACAAACACTACCACCACCATCGGGCGTCACTTGCCATTTGGACCACGGATGGTCCTTCTCCACCCCAAACACCTATACCTTCACACCCCCCAGAATGGCCGCTTTCGCTACCACTCTCACTGATGACGTCACCAATGACGTTACAGATGACGGGAACATCCCTCGAATCGTGGATTACACCACGAGAGCTTCAAGCTGACAGCCTACACGGCCTATTAGGACCACGGATGGTCCCACAATCACTCAACAGATACCGCACGAACCCAAAGACTAAGACTACGGCCAGACTGCACATGCGCAGAATGTTGAAACCAGACGACAAAGTAACCCAGTCGGATGGTTTCCCAGGTGATTATAACACATATAAGGGAAGTGGGAAGAGGTGCCGACATACTGACAGTCACATGGCTTCACAGTATAGTCTTCTAGTTAACCTATTATAAAGCACATACCAAGAATCTAACGATTTGTGATGTGTTATATCTCAGGTAGACTTTTGTTGTATCTGTTCATGTGGCAACTTGGATGACATGATCACACGGCCCCTAGCACCGGCATAAGCGATATTAGATACAAATCTAGAGAGCTATGATGGAAATGCTCTGACAACTCGTATATTGGTAATTGATGAGCTGTGGCGCTGTGGCAACTCGTACACTGGGAATTGGTGAGCTGTATCGTCGTCAGCGAGCATCACGATGACACCTCTTATGGCCCAATCGGTCCACTATTGGTCCGTCGCGACCCCAAAACGTCTATTCAAATAACCTTTTTTCTGCGCATGCGCAGAATGATGTCATTTCTACCTTACAACCCATCCAGTTTAATGCTTCCCCACGAATGCTTCAAACTGATACCTCATACGGCCCAATCGGACCATTATTGGTCCACCTCGACCCAAAAACGTCCCTCCCAGTGCCCATTTTCCCAGCATTCCCTGTCTGCGCATGCGCAGAATGCTGAAAACGCACGACACATTAGCCCAGTCGGACGCTCCTTCACGAGAGCTTCACGATGACCCCTACCACAGCCCACTACGCCAGCTATGGGCCATCTCGATCCCAAAACGTCCATTAAAATACCCTTTTTCTACTGCGCATACGCAGAATGACGTCAGTTCCAACCCACTACTGTTGAGATAAGTTGGAGGTAGTATTATAAGTGGTATGAAGTATTAATCAATCTATACACCATTTTTTGAGCACTCGTAGACAAAAAATATATAGCTCAATTCCATATAGCGGCCAATCTAAACGATATACAGCGGTCATATTGAATATGCTGGCGGCCATCTTGGATATTTTGATTTCCCCAAGGATGCCAGGCTGGCATCATCCGGATTCTGAATCTGCATACACAGGAGATATATAATCCACCCAAAAACGTTAGGTGGACTCCATTTCCACGTCAAGGCTCAAACTGGGTTTGGCTCCCGGACTATTTGTTTATTAAACGCATCGCATATTGTCCCTTTGTACATAGAAAATTGAAAAACACATATCGTCACATGTATAATTACTTTGTATAAGCATAGTTTCTTTTCACAGTGTTGTAGCATGGGATATGTAAAATATATGAACCACCCTGTGCGAAGTTTGTGTGAAATAAGTCGGGAAGTGATTTGAACAGATTGTCTCAATAAATTGCAGTGGGGGCATTACCGAGAAATATATATATATTACCATGGTATATTTGTATGAGCTAGTCCGTGTTCAAGTTGGTATTCTTGTTTTCAAATTCAGAATAGCAAATAAAAAACAGCATTGTTCAATTGATGAATTACCTTGCCCACTTTCTGCAAACTAATATTCATTTTACTGTAGTTTGCTCACACGCACACGTGCACGGAACAATCGTTGTACATGCTGACACGTTTTTTCCCCGACTGATGGCGTATATACCCCATATCAATATCAGTGTGTTTGTATATTTTGGGTATAGCAAACCCTGTGAAGAAAACAAGTGAAGAAAAAAAAAATAATTGTGGATATTTTTTACTGGAGAGAAATAAACGGATCGTATCCACTGTCTACACTTAGTTACAGTATTGTGTTTTCAACGATTTAGTTTGATCTGTACTGAATTGCCCCAAACCCTGATGACGTATTAGATCTCTTTCAATCACGTGATGAATTGTGCATTCATTCATCTGCATGACAGAAATCTAGCATTGCTTATGTACTCTCAAAAAAAAAGATGAGTGAAATTTCACTCAAATAAGAGTGGAAATTCATCCCACTCAATTTGAATGAACTTGTGGTTTTAAGTCAAGTTGAGTGAAAAGTAACTCAAGTTGAGTAAAAAGTAACTCAAGTTTGAGTCAACCGGTACATTTCACTCAAGTTTTTTTAGAGAGTAACACGAAATTAAATTGTCAACGGGTGGTATACACGTACCAAGAGGTGTGAAGTCCTATACTTGATACACCAAATTAAAGCTTGCTCTTCCGAATGTGCTAGTCCAGGGACCTCGCGCTGGCAATTAAGTTGATGTCACGTTACATGGCGGTGGGGACAGGCTAATTGAATTGTCTTACGATCTCCACCAGCCATTCAATTGTCATGGATGTTGGGGATCTGCATGCATTGCATCAAAGGATAGAAGTGAGAGTTATTACGGTTTTTACAACAGCGTGAACTTTCAACATTAGCATATTACTTTTAGAATAAGAAAGGATTTCGAATGTTCATTCCATCGCAATAAAGAATTTGTTCGGCAGTATTCTGCTCTTGTCCATTACAGTGGTGAAATGCACACAGCGGAACTGATAGCTAACCTTGGAAAGTACCTTTGCTTCACGAGATTGTGGGTAGTGAAACACAACAACCTTGCAATTAAATGGTTCCCTTTATGGGCGTGTGAGCTGCATGCATTACACGAAACGTGGAGACAGACCGTGTTTATCGTATGGAGACTACATTTGGTGTGGTGTTATATAGCGATCCCGACAGAAAAGCGTTGTATTTTAGATTCCATTTCCTTGCCTGGCCTCCTCGTCAAGCGAAAAATTGCAATGAACATCTGTTCGATCAGCCCTTGTTGATTAGATTCACCAAGCTAACAGCTTTCGTTCTAAAATCATTTAAATTCACTATCTGGTTATATGCACTGCATCTCGGCTCATCCTTGCCTTGAAAATGTGCAAAATAGAGGGGTTTCTTGTATATTGATCATGTAATAAGGAGAATAGCTCATTCCATATTGAATATACCAAGGCCATATATATGCTGTGTAGTGATAATGATAAATTGTTTCTATTCTTGGGAAGAAGAAAATATTGGTTGCAACTGTAAAAAATTATCCTGTTTGCTATTTTCCATGATCACTACTGTCGCTATACTAATTCGTTAGTAAAAGACGGAACATTATTATATGACTGGTGATTTTGGTTTAGAAAGGCGAAATACCGATTTTTGTTTGCCCAGATCTTAATTGTTTCCAACTTCAACGGGCGAATAGGTGCCTATCCGAGCAAATAATAATCTTCGGTGATTGCTCATGGAGAGCAAGAACTTCGTCAGCCGCCTGGGTTGGATTTTTCTGTGCCTCGTTCACTATAGAAATAATCGGATAGGCATCTATTCGCCCGTTGAAGTTGGACTGTGATTGGTCGCGAATGTGACATGCGCGACAGATTTCAGGTATACAGACTATCCCAGATATTAATTAGCGACATGTCCGATAGAGGAGCGGTTATTAAGTCTGAGTTTTAATCAGATTGGTAAGAGAGGAAATTCATCGCACTCAAGCACTGGAGTGACATCAACTCAAGTTGAGTTAGTTCAATTTGAGTGGAGTCCGCTTCACTCAACTTCATTGAGTTATCAACTAACACTTGAGTGGGATGAATTTACACTCTTACTTTGTGAAATTTTCACTCAAGTTTTTCAGCGAGCACATATATGATAACGAGCTAACATGTAATCAAAAGCTTAAGTGTTGTTGGTTGATGACAAGTAGCGCAAGCGGTTCATTTGGGGTTGCCGCACATCTTCGTGAACTTATTCGCGAGAAATAAAAACAGTTTGATACTTCAGACTTGGTCGCTTGCGACGAAGTCGTGAGTAAAAGTTTGTCATATACCTAACCGATTTCTTGCGATCTTGTCCGATTTTTCTCGCTCACGACAGAATCGCGAAGGTGTGAGCTAAGAATGTCCGCTGGCTAAGAGTGTCCGGTTCCTATCTTTTAACCCAGCTAGGACACTTTTCTCCATATTGGGAACAAGTGTCCGTCATTGGTTACAATAGAAACAAGAGCCCAAGGGGCTTCAATATACGCCCGTATATCTGGAATTACATTAGTCCAAATTTCAAGGTTGTTTAATAGCCTTGATTCCAATTGGTAGCTAGCAATCCAGAGAAAGGTCTACAATTTTGTGCTTCTGAGAATGTAACATACATCACATCTTATATTGAATGATAAACTAAAATGAGCTTAACTCTTGTAACTAGTTGACCTTAAAGCTTGAGCCGAGAGCTCACATATCCCACACTGAAATCGACAATAGTCAAAAACAAGAAAATAATAGTTTTCCTGTAAATGGATTCCTTTCAGGCGAGAGAATTTTTCATGAAGAAAGTGATGAAATAAACCTTTGTTCTTTGAACAGGTATGAAGTTCATAAAGGACCCCTCTCCCCCTAAATTAGTAAATGTATGGTTTTTATTTCAAAACAGTTCAACTAAATGTAGCTGTTTCAAACATGGGAGACAACTCCACAAGACAAATGCCATATGCATGTAGGATAGAGAACTCTGAATATCCCAACCTAACACATATAGTCAGATAAACTTGATTAAGTGTTGGGGAACTGTGACCTTGACCTTTGACAAATTGATCTCAAAATGTATGGCTCCTCTTTGCCATGCGAGTACTCAAAGTTTGGTACCAATCCATACCTTGAAACTAGGGATATCGCATGGACAACAAATGTTAATGGAAGAATAGAACATCGCATAACACGACCTCGTCTTCAACCGGCATGAAAATGTGACTTTTAATGATTTCTTGATTTTGGGGTCACAGTGACCTTGACCTTTGACCTTGACCTAAATTTTGGTACACGACACATCATCTTCCCTCAATGTATCAATGGACAAAAAAATGTGATTTCGCTGAATTTCATTATTTTGGGGGTCACAATGACCTTGACGTTCGGCCTTGACCTACATTTTGGTATGTGAGACATCAGGTGCCCCTATGACAAACTGTCTCCCCGTCATTTCTCAATGGACACAAAAAAATCATGATTTTTACCAATTTCACAATTTTGGGGTCACAGTGACCTTGACCTACATTTTGGTATGTGACACATCGTGTCCCCCTAGTGTATCTACTGAAACAAAAACAATTTTTTTTAAATAATTTCCTGATTTTGAGGTCAGTGACCTTTGACCTTGACCTAATTTTTGGTATTCGATACTTCATTCCTCCCTATTAAATCCACTCACAAAAAAATTAGTAATTTTTAATGATTTTCTGATTTTTAGGTCACACTGACCTTTGACCTTGATTCTGGGGTCACAGTGACCTTGAATATTGACCTGGATCTAAATTTTGGTACATGACAAAACGGCTCCCCGTAATTTCTCAATAGAATAAAAAATTCATGATTTTTAACAATTTCATGATTCTGAGGTTACAGTGACCTTTGACCTCCGACCTTGACCTATTTTTTAGTATGCGACACTTCATTTCCCCCTACTGAATCCACTGACAAAAAAATTAGAAATTTTAACAATTTCCTGATTTTTCGGTCACACTGACCTTTGACCTCTGACCTCGACCTACATTTCGTATGCAACACATCGTTCCCCCCTAGGGTATCCACTCACCAAAAATTAGAACTGTAGATAGAAAACTGTCAACGATCGATGATTTCCTGATTTTAGGCAACAGTGACCTCTGACCTCGGCCTCAATTTTGGCACGCAACACATCGTCTCCACCTAGCGTATCCACTCACAAAAAATTGCAACTGTGGATAGAAAACGTTCACAGATATAGACCGGACACGAACACTTCAGTGATTTCCTGTTTTCTAGGCCAGTGACCTTTGACCTGTGACATCGACCTTCATTTTGGTACGCGACACATCGTCTACCCGTAGGGTATCCACTCACCAAAAATTGGAACTGTAGATAGGAAATTGTCCCAGATATAGACCGGACATGAGAACCAGACAGACGAACAGACGGACGGAAACCGCCATCACATAATACGTCCGCCTTTTGGCGGGCGTATAAAAATGATATGAAAAGGGACACTAATCACCAGGACATTCTTATCCATCACACCGGCTTTAATACATTATATATAAATGAACCATCCATAGGTCTGTTTTGTCTCCTTTTGTATTTGTTTCTTTTGATATAAATAATCTGGGGGTTTTTTCACGTTTAAGTTTATTTTGTTATTTCTGTTTTGAGGAGAGGAATATCAAAATTTGTTTATATGTCTGTTAGCTTCCACTATAGTTTGGTATAACTTATTATTGATATTCCCACTTGTTCTAGGTGTGCCCGTGCATAGTTTTGCACCATGCAGTCTCTTTTGTTATCGGCGTTAATCAAGTATACAGTAAGGCTTCAAATGAAACATTTACTTTCAAACCGCATAAAAGTGGTGCGGTATCGCGGATTCTGTTTATTTTTCATTTATGTTTTACGCGCATGACCGGAACCAAACCTCTTTCTTTCTATGGCCCGAACACTTTTGGATTTGTAGTTTTAACCCTATCTGGCCTGGGCTTTTTGGGACCTGTCGTATTATTTTTCTTATCCCTTGAGCTAGGGGGCTGAAACTATACCCTTGGGTCAAGCTCTACCAGAAAATGTAAAAAAAATCCAAGATGGCAGCTTTGATGACGTCACAGTGACGTCATTTTCAAAAACGGCATTTTTTGGTCGATTTTTCGGTCAGATTTTTCGAATTTTTTATTCATGCAATTTGTATGCAAAAACAGTATGATAAATTAGTAAATATTAATGTGATGTGAAATACCAGGCCAGGTAGGGTTAATGGCTCTTTAGTTCGATGGATTGCGTCATTGATGAATATTCTTCCCATGGAAGATTCGGATTCTGTCGCAATTATGCCGGAGAATAACGATTCGTCTCTTTCAAGATCATTCTCAAAGAGAGCCGTGTCTACCCGCGGGAGACCAAAGCGACTCTCATGTAAACTGGTGACATTTTTACCTGCGGCACGCAGGTCTACGAGAGGCTCGCGTTGTTGTTGTTCTTGTTCTTGTTCTTGTTCTTGTGACTTTTTGAAATGCGCATGCGCTAGGAGAGTGTGATCTCTGCCACACTTTTCTTTTCAACCTCCGATCTCACATGTCATCAAGCGCGTTCGAATTCATTTGCAACTATATTCGGTGGAATGAATTATTGCTTCGTTAATTATTATATATGAGAATAGTGTGAATAACGTCAAAGGACCTACGAAGTAGGTTAGGCATCAGAACTCCGACATGCACTGAACTCTTGGACCCCCAGTTGAAATCCTGCCAATATTATGATGGACACGGCCCAAGCTAGAATCACCAGCGATTTTAATCAAAAATCACCAGAAATTTTCATCAAAAGTAGGTCCACTCGAAACATGCTGGCAACAGTCCCCTAATGCACCTTCATGCCCAGTGTGAATAACGTCACAGGACATAAGAAGTTGGGTAGGCATTAGGACTCTGACGCACGCTGAACTCTTGCACCCCCAGTTGAAATCCTGCCTATGTTAAGATGGGCACGGCTCAAGTTAGATTCACCAGTGATTTTAATCAAAAATCACCAGAAATTTTCATCAAAAGTAGGTCAGCTCGAAACATGCTGGTAACAGTCCCCTGATGCACTTTAATGCCAAAAATCAAGGTTCTAATATCAACGGTAACACTCAGATATAACATATCTCTCAGATATAACATATATATAAATATTAATATTCATGTCACTGTTCCATTGTTTCTCTAGTTGTATTCCTCTTAAAGTTTGTACTCTGCCTTTGACTGGTGTTTGTACAATAAAATGTTGAATCTTGAATGCTTATTTTGCTGACGAAAGGATTCAGATGGACTCACTCATTACCGGACAATTTCAAACGGTAGCCCACTTTGAAGAGATAGAAATGACTATGTAGTATTTAATGAGTTGGACAGCCCTGTGCGCGAACAATACCTCGCAGCCGTGCAGTTATATTGTGCACTTTCGGTTGCATGACATTTGGCAAATAGCTATTTTGAATGATTCTCTTTCAGAGCGCAGCCTCTCTATCCTCATTCTCGCAAGCCAGGGCCTAAATTCGCTGGTATTGATGTTCCCGTCCTCTTCCGCACTCAGAATCCCTTTAGAATAGCATTAATCACTTCTGAAAATTAAATACTTATGTGTATCAGCAGACAATGCGCAGAAACATATTACATTTGACGTCATTCTCTCAAGTCGGAGCCCATTTCTGCTAGAATTTACTGGTTCTACACAAAATTTACGTTACTTTGTCAATCAGTTTACGTCATATATAGCAGATACTGGCCATAGATGTTGACCTCGTGGCCAAAAGCTAGGGCCTTTGTTTTCCTGGAGGGGTTTTCGAGTTTGATTTCGATACTTAGATACCTTTCGCATTGACTTTAACTTGGCGGTCATTTTCGCGAATGCAACAATTTGATGTATCAAAAGATAATAACGAGAATTCGACATCATTCTCTTACACACATACCTTGTTTAGTGAACTAGCCCCGAAACTTCGCACCTGAATCACCTTCGAAATGACAAACATATTCGCAAATTGAGTATAGGATGATATCCATAAATACTAGCTAGAAATGTTTCTTGTTTGCAGAATTTGATTTTAAAGAAAAGAAATTAATAAAATTAGCAACCTTCGAAAAGGCTTGGCCGAACATGTCAGATGAGATGATATTTGCTAAGAATGAAATAGTTAATCATTTATATAGAAGAAGCAAACCATGTCTTGGTATTGACTTGCTGCTTGGAAAAGAGTGGCAAGGAATTTAGTTCGCAGATGATAACGAACGTAAATGCAGAAACCTAATTAATTATTTTAATCGAATATCAAGACTGTAACAGGCCTCAATTTGAATAGTGAAAAAGTGTCATTATGCCTGTTCGATAAAGCCTTAAATCGCCACAGATCGAAGTGATAGACCCGATACTAAATTTATTGAAAAATAACTTTGAAGGAAATATAAATTTTCCATTTTGATCGGCAAATTAACCGAGAAGGGAGACTGAAGAGCGTAGATTTTCGCGCTATGACTAAATCCTCGAAATTTATTTGGATTTACAAATGTTTGAAAGCCTTTTTGATTTGCAAAAGGTAACGACTGAACCGAATGTTTTGAAACTTGGCATAGACGATATTTGTACCAAAACATTGCCAAAGCGATCATGGTGAGTTCGTCTGTCAATTCAGTATAGACGGAACGGCAGAGTCAAAATCGTCGGATTTTGAATGGGGAAAGTGAATATATATATATGGCATCAGAACTATTACGCAATCCCTACAATTGTGGGTTACAAGTTGAAAATTACATCCCTTGGCATAAAACACTGGCAGATGGCGCTTTTTTCTACAATTACCACTACCTCTGCTGATATGTCTTTCACTGTATTATTGCCACTGCCGCAGGTTTTGACTACAATGTAGTCATTTCTCACTTGTTGAATCTCCAATCTCAAAGCGAGCCGTGTCTACCCGCGAACTACTTCCTGTATTAGATAACTCGCTTTCACGGCCAAGTATACATACCGACAATAATTTGTTCGCGATTGATATGCTCCGAAACGGAAAGAGTCATTTCCCAATTATATAGCCCACGTTATGTTTAGCAATTCGCTTCTAACTCGGCGGAGTCAGCAGGTCAGTGACAAGTCCGATAATCATACGCCGCCTACTCACCCCCCAAATTTTGGGGGGATGGCTCCCATTTACGCGTGAGACTCTTTCTCGCAGTAGGGAGTCTCGCGAGACGAGAATGTTTCAAGATTGGAAGATATGTATTGTTATCACATTGTATAATTATCAGATGCTCAGATCATTGATTGCGATACGCCGCAGCATCAAAATCCACCTGTATATATGGTACATAATAATACAGAAGGAGAAACCTGTTTACTTGCTCGGGATGAAGATATTTGCGGAAAGATGTTTCAAAGTTATTCCGAATATCCATGGTGATTGGCAACCTCAAAGTTGATTCGCTGACTGTGAAGAAGGGAGATAATCCTTTCGTCCCAGTTAAGCATATTAACCAATCGCCGAGGCAGCATATCACGATTAACCAATTGCCGATGCTGCATATCACGATGGAGATAATAACTTTTGAACAGTTTCCGGTCTGATGTCTCCAACCCGGGTGAATTGTTCACGTGTTTATTCATTTTCTGTATTACTTTGGACATATGTATTTGGATTATTTCACTCTAATCACTGGGTAGTTTTGGCAACAGACGTTTGATGTGGAAGACCCCATAGACAATTATATCCCACTGCACAAGAAAAAATAAATCCCAAATGTGCTCGAAACATTCAGAGATTGATTTTTAACGGAAGAGTTGTTGAAGTTGGCTGTTTTTTGTCAAATCCTCAGAAAAGTTGAGTATTTAAGGCAAATATGTCAGTTTTGATACCCTGTTGTTGCAATGTTATATTGCAACTGGATACTGTTAAATCATATGCCAGTATCTTTGTTCTGAATAACATGGTTGGTAAATAGAAACAGCATCCCCTGTATTACATACATACCGTGAATTTATATTATGCTGTGCCAAATATGCTATTTTATTATACTCCTGCATAAATTATTATAAATAGCTTCCTTCTGAACCCCTCGACAACGTTTGTTTATTAAACGCATCGCATATTGTCCCTTTGTACATAGAAAACTGAAAAACACATATCGTCACATGTATAATTACTTTGTATAAGCATAGTTTCTTTTCACAGTGTTGTAGCATGGGATATGTAAAATATATGAACCACCCTGTGCGAAGTTTGTGTGAAATAAGTCGGGAAGTCATTTGAATAGATTGTCTCAATAAATTGCAGTGGGGGCATTACCGAGAAATATATATTACCATGGTATATTTGTATGAGCTAGTCCGTGTTCAAGTTGGTATTCATGTTTTCAAATTCAGAATAGCAAATAAAGACCAGCATTGTTCAATTGATGAAATACCTTGCCCACTTTCTGCAAACTAATATTCATTTTACTGTAGTTTGCTCACACGCACACGTGCACGGAACAATCGTTGTACATGTTGACCCGTTTTTCCCCCGACTGATGGCGTATATACCCCATATCAATATCAGCGTGTTTGTATATTTTGGGTATAGCAAACCCTGTGAAGAAAACAAGTGAAAAGAAATAAATAATTGTGGATATTTTTTACTGGAGAGAAATAAACGGATCGTATCCACTGTCGATACTTAGTTACAGTGTTGTGTTTTCAACGATTTAGTTTGATCTGTACTGAATTGCCCCAAACCCTGATGACGTATTAGATCTCTTTCAATCACGTGATGAATTGTGCATTCATTCATCTGCATGACAGAAGTCTAGCATTGCTTATGTACTCTCAAATAAGAGTGGAGATTCATCCCACTCAAAACTTGAGTGAGATTTTCACTCAACTTGAGTTACTTTTCACTCAACTTGAGTGACATTAACTCAAGCATAGGAGTGGAAATTCATCCCACTCAATTTGAGTGAACTTGTGGTTTTAAGTCAAGTTGAGTGAAAAGTAACTCGAGTTGAGTGAAAAGTAACTCAAGTTTGAGTGAACAGGTACATTTCACTCAAACTTGAGTGGAACAGTTCACTCAAGTTTTTTTTAGAGAGTAACACGAAATTAAATTGTCAACGGTCGGTACACGTACCAAGAGGTGTGAAGTCCTATATATAACCCGATTCACCAAATTAAAGCTTGTTCTTCCGAGTGAAACAAACTTGAGTGTGACATTAAGCCAAATTCCCCCTTGTTCCGAATGTGCTAGTCCAGGGACCTCGCGTTGGCAACTAAGTTGATGTCACGTTACATGGCGGTGGTGACAGGCTAATTGAATTGTCTTACGATCTCCACCAGCCATTCAATTGTCATGGATGTTGGAGGTCTGCATTCCATCAAAGGATAGAAGTGGGATTTAATTGTCATCGATGTTGGGGGCCTAATTCATCAGATTTCAGGCCTATGGCCCGGACTGTTGATGACGTAGGCCCCCTACATCCATGACAATAGAATCCCACTTTTATCCCTTGATGCAATGCAGGCCCCCAACATCCATGACAATTAAATGGCTGGTGGGGATCTTTATGCAATTCAATTAGCCTGTTACCTCCCCCATGTAACATGATATCAACTTAATTGCCAGCCCGAGGTCCCTGGACTGGCACAATCGGAAGAGCAAGCTTTAATTTGGTGTCTCGGGTTACATATAGGACTTCACGCCTTGCAGTACCTGTACGTTGCGTTGACAATGAGAATTGAATTGGTTTCGTCTTACATAAGCGATGTTAGATTTCAGGATAAGTGATCACGTGTCAAGCAGATGAATGAAAACACAATTCATCACGTGATTGGGAGAGATATAATATACGTCATCAGGGTTTGGGACCATTGCCGGGCTCTAATTCGCAGGATGGGAAAGAGGGTTAGTGTGGGTGGGTATCAGACGGCGCCTCCTTCCACCCTACCAAACTTTTTGCCTTAACTCGAAAACGAAAGAATGTTCGGTGATGAACTTTTATAACATCAAATATGACATATATTCTTTAAAAGAATCTGTGTATATTATAGTACGCAGAAGTAGTACTTTTACTTGTACATAACACCCTCCATGCATTCTGTCACCCCTGTATGCAAGAGTCTACAGTGAATGCAACTATTAATTGAACTGTCTGTTCAAAGTAACAGCCAATGAACGGACGACGTTACACAGTACTTCGCCGTGGTTCGAGACAAGCCGAGTTTACACTGAGAATATACGCTGGATGACGATTTCCTTGTGGGAATGACGCGTGGGTGTCTCTCGAGTCAAAACAGTCGCGGATACTGAGATCTAACATGATTTCGCAGGGCCTGGCTTCTAATTTGCCCAAATATGGGTATGAGATCATGATTGTGATTCGGAATACATAATACAACTGGTCTTAATTAATGCAAACCCGCTTTCTGTCATGGTAAGGCTTTGTCAGACGAACCATGCTTAGAGATGGTGGTACACAATCGTGTTTTGACATGACCGCAGACGTGTTGGTGTTGGTCCAATAACCATGAAATCCGATGAAGATTTATCCCTTTTTTCATCCCATGGTATTTTGTGTATCCATGACAACTAAATGGAAATCAAACGAAAACAATCCAATTACCCTGGCACTTTACATCGCTCATGTAACACGACATTAATTCAATTGCCAATGCAGGATCACTAAACAAGCACATGCGGAAGGCGATGCCCTGTGTGTAACCAGACACATCAAGTTAAGGCTCTGGAGCGGTGTACACTAGGAAACGGATGAACCACCCTAAGTGTACGGATGATGAGATTGGTCGTTGGTCAATTTTAGCGTTTAGTGTAGCATTTTTTTATTAATCTGAAAAGCATTTTGAAGCAGAAAGATTGCATTTCTAATAATGACAAGCTATTGATAAACATATCTGTGAATTTTTCATCTGTATTTGAACATCCTTGGCGATCTACAACACTCTACTTGTCTGATCGCATCCTCCCCACAGCGCATGCTCCATTTCACAGGCTTATTTAAGATCCCTGCCTCCAATAGCGGAAGTTGACCTTTACAACATTGCTAGCGAAAACCCACGTACGCACGGTTCAGTTTGAATCTGGCCGAACAACTCCTTTAGTTTTGCACATGAGCGAACTACTTTTCATATGCTCTGTCCTGATAAACAGGGAAAACAATCTCCAGATAATTCTTTTTGACGCTATGTCAACAGAGGTATTATGCAGACTTTAAAAGTAATCGAAATGTTCCGCAAACATCTATTTTACTATATATGATGTCACTTCCGGCGATGTGCGCGCGGCCTGGAATTCTGTCCAAAAATCTGACTGGTGGCTGCGGTATTATTAGACCTCCAACGAGGTGGTTGTCTGATCGGCGCTTCATTTGCGTACACTTCGCCATCCATAAGATGGCTTGCGAATCGTGAGTCTCCATTATTGCGGAGCGATATCTGGTATATTACGGGATTCTGTTCGGCCTTCATCCGGCAGAGAACAGACTCGAGAAATCTGATAAATTACAGGTTTTCAAACCACTTCGGAAACAGATATAGGCTAGGCTTACAAAATATATAGGTATGAATAACTTTCGTATCACCCAAGAGGTGTGGTAGATCTGTAATTTTCAACAAGTAGGGCATCACATGATTCGAAAATGGCGAGTTACGTTGGGGTTACGTCGGTAGACTTTAGCTGATTGGCTGACGAAGTCACGTGGTATTGATTTCTGGAAATTCCCTCTCGCACTTGCCGAAAGTAGGCTGTAAATGGATACACACGATCCCATGACACGATCCCAGGGTCAGTCTTACCGCGTATAGATGACCGAGATGGTTACAGGTTGATCGGCGCTTTTGTCGAACCGGAAATAGGCCTATATCTCGGGAGCTATTATGGTTAGAGATGTGGAACTTTCATCATCAGATTTGTAAAATAGACAGACGTGTATCGGGTCCCTCCAGCATCATATTGACATCGTTCAATGGAAAATAGGTATACATCTCGAGAAAAGTGGGACTATAGAGCTACACAGCGAATATGGGTCCATCCATGAGTGAGACGTCGCAATGTTATCATCGTGCTACCGCGTTCTTGGGGAGAATATCGAATGCGCAAGCAACGTAGAAGACGGGTTAAGAAAGAGTATTGCGTTGGATAAATTCACCTACACACCGAATAAGAAAACGAACAAGAAACAATATACAATTGAAATTTGATTTTAATTCGTCATAATTATATAGCGTACATGCAGTCACATAGTATATTATTAAATACGTATACATCAAATATATCTTTAGAACAAGACGGTGGTGTAAAGCCAGGTTGTGTGATATTTTGGCGCAATTATACATGATACTATCATACTAATATAGTGTTTGTTCAGTTCATTGCCCCCAGTGTAATAGACCGAACTACATATCATCCTCGATTACTTGTATTCGGTAATTTTTAATTAAACGATCTGCGTGTCAGTAGTATAGTCCCGTGAAAAAAGGTAACATTTTGCCGGGGGAGGTAACTCTTGCATCCGACAGGGGGCGCCACCAGCTCAAGGTTATAGATTGCATCTGCATTGGCTGTGTGCCAAGTTTTGACCACTATAGGTCTGGCAACCTTTGACCTTGTATTCCTCCGCGGTGATGCGGTCACGGGAGAAAGCCTCCGCGGAGAAAAAGTAGTCCCAAGACATCAAGTACGCTGCATGATCCGATTGGGTCGTATGAGGTATCAATGTGAAGCATTCGTAAAGGGGCATCTGATGGGCTGGGTATGGGGGTTGAAATATCGTCATTCTGCGCATGCGCGGTGGACAAAGGGTATGGAAATAGACGTTTTCGGGTCTTTGTGGGCCACTAGTGGTCCTATGGGGTCGAGTGAGGTATCGTTGTGAAGCCTATGTGAGGGGGCATCCGCCTGGACTAGTGTCTCGGCCGTTGTCAACAATCTGCGCATGCGCAGACAGGGAATTGTGGGAAAAGGGTATGGAGATAGACGTTTTGGGATCTAGGTAAGCCCCTAGTGGGCCGATTGGGTCAAGTGAGGTATCAATGTGAAGCATATGTGAGGGGGCATCTGCCTGGACTAGAGTCTCGGTCGTTGTCAACATTCTGCGCATGCGCAGACAGGGAATTATGGGGAAAGGGTATGGAAATAGACGTTTTGGGGTCTAGGTGGGCCACTCGTGGTCCTATGGAGTCGTATGAGGTGTCCATGTGAAGCATTCGTGAAGGCGCATCCGACGGGTTGGGTGACACGTGGAACTGACGTCATTCTGCGCATGCGCAGTAGACCAAGAGTATGAAAATAGACGTTTTGGGATCTGGGTGAACCCCTAATGGGCCGATGGAGTTGTATGAGGTATCAATGTATAGCAGTCGTGAAGGAGCATCTGCCTGGACTAGTGGCTCGTTCGTGTTCAACATTCCGCGCATGCGCAGACAGGGAATTGTGGGAAAAGGGAATGGAAATAGACGTTTTGCGATCGACATGGGCCACTATTGGTCCGATGGAGTCAAGTGAGGTATCAATGTGAAGCACACGTGAGGGAGCATCCAACCGGGTGGATTTGGGGTAGGAATATCGTCAATCTGCGCATGCACAGGCAGGCCGTAGTATGGAAATAGACATTTTGGGGCCGATATGGCCCACTAGTGGTCCAAATGGGTTGTGGGAGGTGTCAAAGTGAAGCTTTTGTGGGGTAGAGTCAGAATGGCGTGTTTTTTACTGCAAGTCGCGTCAGTCTGCGCATGCGCAGTTGGGTGTAGTAAGTAAAGTGGCCATTTTGGGAAAGTGAAGGCAGGTATTTGGTGTAAAGATGGACCACTATTGCTTCGAATGCGTCGTGTGGGGTATCATTTTGTAGCTCTCGGGGTGTAGACCCCGATTTGAAGGATGTACACTCCATCTGTGACGTCATCAGTAGGAGTAGTAGCCAAAGTGGGCATTTTGGGGGTGTGAAGGAAGGTGTTTTGGGGTAGAAATGGACCATCCTTGGTCCGAATGTGTCGTGTGAAATGGCATCTTGTAGCAATTACAAGCGTCTAGTCCGTCATTCACAATTCAGCCGTCGTCCATTAGAGAATATCCGCGTCCATAATCCAACGCCCGCCAACGCCAAGCTCAACGCTTCAACGCCCTGGCGAATTAGCCCAAAAGCTCTGATTTTCATGGAATTGTCACTAATTCATTGTATATGCAATGACGCCCGTGAACGCCCGCCTTAACGCCCTAAGCATAACGCCTTGACACCATGATATAGACAGATGAGAGAAAAACAACAACAACAACAACAACAACAAGGATGAGAGAACAACAACAACAACAAGTTTTCATTTAGTTTATTCTCCCCAATGTTACATCATACCCACGCTGGGGGAGCCGCGTTGGGTAGGTTTACAATTCGAGAAGACTCTTGTCCAATCAGAGACGGCCATTTGGTCCTGTCCTATTCGTTCTTGCCCGTTAGATGTATTCTCGGATGCACTTGTCCAATCAGAAGCCGTTCTTAAGAAAGTCTCATCTTCGGCCATGTTCGCTCTCATCCGTTTGTTCTAATCGTCGTCGGGCAGGCCTGGATATTCGTCGGGCAGCATATCCAGAAACAGTTGTTTGCGCATTCTAATCGCATTTTCAAGGGCCTCGGTGGATGGTAACCCCATATCCTCTTCCAAGTGACGCTTGGTCTTCATGATGGACCTGTGCGTGGGGTCGCCTTTCATTTCAAGCGGTAGTAAGGTATACTGTTCATAGATCGCCATGGCTGTTTTCCTGATGCGGGGCCGCATTTCGGTGTACGCCTGTTGTAAGTTATCCTGTTCCGCGTCCTCGATCGCTTCAGCGTGAGTATTGATAGCTGCTGTCACAATACGATCCCAGAAGGTAGGTTCTACCTCACTTTCCTGGGATGTAGGCTGACTAGCTGAGGTCAAGCTCTCCATATCAGTAGATAGACTGTCAGCAATCTTGGATTCGGTATCAGTCGATACACTCTCATCGATCTCTGTATCAGCATCCGATTCAACGGACTCCTCGGCGTCTTCAATCCCATGTATATTTTTCTGGTGTCGCATCATATCGTAATGTCTGGTGAACGTGCGTTCACACTCAGAACAAGTATAAGCCATGTTGACGGTTGAACATCGACTGTGCATGTTTTGGGAATACACTTGCTTTCATAGACAGTGACGCCCGTCAACGCCCACTGTTACGCCTTAACGTCCTATATGTACGCCTTAACGCTCGTCTCAACGCTTTAACACACTTTCTTAACGCTTTAACGTCGTTTAATGATGTGTTCGAACAAATGTTGCTTTTGTGCTATTGCTCTGACATACGCCGCTTTCCAGTTCATGCCCGAGGTTTTCAACATCCACGCTGTTCTTTCGATTTCCATATGGACTGGGTCCTTTGTCCAACAATTTCATATGGGTCACGAGGTCGACATATTGCTGACGTAAAGCCCATCGTAGTGTGGGTGCCAATCTGTTATGGGCTAAAATTGCGGCTTCTTTTTTCGAATATCCTTTGTGTTGAAACTTGTTTTCTGTGGCCCTCAACGTCTCGCCAAACTCGGCGTCCATACTTCCTTTGAACAAATCCTTCCATAACCTCGAGTTCACATTATGTTCATTCCCTTGTACGGGTTCGGGTTGGTCCTTCACGGTTGGGTGATATTTCGGGACTGATGGTATGAAGCGGACTCGCTGTATGGGGGTGGGTTGCTGCTGCTGCTCTGCCAGGAGTGGACTCGGCGGATGGTGTAGGGGTATATGACGTTGCGGTGATTCCTCGCCGGGTAACAGGTGGGTCGTCAGCCGACGATCTTCGGGGGTATCGGCTTTTAAATCTACGAACAGGTAGCCGTACGAACGACTTGTCGCCCCTTGAAACGCCTGCGTGAAATGGTCGATGTTCTGAGGATAAATTCAACTACCAAACACACGGATTTGTGCTCTGTCAATGGGATTGGAGAACAACACAAAGTATTGACAGTTCAAGGCAATATCTCTGGACGCCTTCCCTTGAGGAAAGAGATTCTGGGTCAAATAGATGACGGACAGATTCCGATGATGGGATCCTTTAGTAAACAAGTCGGCGACGTGTGAATTGTCCTTGGCCGCACTCATCAGATCATCTAGCACTACCACGTTGGTCTGCTCGGGGTCAAAGTAATACGGTTCGTTTATGTCGTGGGGAATCCCTGGGACGAAGCTCACATTCTGTAACCTTGTAGTTTCGTAGGCGGGCTGCCATTGACTATAACACCAAACAACACGTGTCGGAGCTGGGGTTGCCACACCTGCCTCTAAGAACTTCATCACCCAGGACGTCTTTCCACATGCCGTATGGCCGCTCACCGTCATCGTATAGGGATGCTCTACTGCTATTGTTGGACCTATAGCGGGACTCGGCTGTGTCTCTTGGTTGTGTTTGCGTTGAATGTGCCTGAGCATACTATCGCGACGAGAGAAGGTTCTCTGACAGAACGTACACGTACACGACATGTTCATCAGTCGACCAATACATATGGACTGATGAGGGACACATGTTCATTCCTATATTTACAGACACTACCACCACCACAACACATCACCACCAACACCACCAAAACCACCACCACACACCACCACACACCACCAACACCACCACCAACGCCACCGCCGGGCGTTGACGGGCGTCAACGACCGGTGGTGGTGGTAGCCCCCGTGTGGCAGAGCTCTTGGGTCGGAGCTCTCGGAGCTCAAAGCGTACTTGATGTCTGGGGACTACTTTTTCTCCGCGGAGGCTTTCTCCCGTGACCGCATCACCGCCAGACATGACCGCATCATCGCGGAGGAATACAAGGTCAAAGGTTGCCAGACCTATAGTGGTCAAAACTTGGCACACAGCCAATGCTGATGCAATCTATAACCTTGAGCTGGTGGCGCCCCCTGTCGGATGCAAGAGTTACCTCCCCCGGCAAAATGTTACCTTTTTTCACGGGACTATACTACTCGTGTCTATAGTACAGAAAAATATAGATTCGTTTTGTACTAGTTTCATTATATAATCAGAAAAGATCGGCTGTAACAGAGTATCTCCGCATCATGTCATAGCACAAAGGTCAACAATGCCGTGTACGGTCATAGAGGTGTGTTCGGTTTAACATTCGGCAATTTCAATGGGCATGGGATATAAGCGACACTCCCACGGACCGCCAGTTATTACTGTATTCGGCCTCAATGACCTTTGTGCTAGTGAGCATGAATACATTATGACGTCTCCCTATGTAATTGAGTCCCCGGTACACAAACAACTGTACTGGAGTTTTATATGGAGATAATTAAAGAGTTAGTTCAAGCGTGATATATTATCGATATCACAGAGAAATGGTAGTCATTTTGTAAAAGTCACTGCAAAAAAGAAAATTGTTGCAGGGTTAACTACTGATTTTTGACAAGCTCCAAAGTAGACGACTAATTAAAATGGACAGACTTTAGAACTGAATGTCTAAGTTCACCGCTATGTTATTTGAGTTTGACGCAATAGCTTAGATATGATAGCTGCCGCCTTGCAACGATAGGACCCAGTTTCAATCGAAGCCTGTAATCAATTCGCGGCTTACCACGATATAAAACTGCGATCACGTGTCCCCTTCCGCTTCAAATATCACCTTCCTTCGCGCTATATATCGCCCATAATATTAGTTAGACACCACTTCTACTCACGATCACATAGGCCCGGTAGCCGTTTTCAACAAATATGGACTTCCCCTCTCGGAAAAGCACAGACTCGTACTTCGCCCTCTTCCGAAATTCGAACCTCCGCCAGATATCCACGAACGCAGCTGTCTGCTGCAACATGGACAGGAAGACTCCAACTGGGGGTAGAAACGACTCCTTTTCACTCCAACAAAATCCCCCTAGCGAGCGAGTTTGAGAAAACGTTCCAAACACTGAGCATATGTGATGATTAGAAATTGTGTCTAACTAATATTATGGGCGAAATATAGCGTGAAAGAAGGTGGTATTCGAAGCGGAAGGGGCAAAAAGTAATGGCATCGCAGTTTTATGTCTTGGTAAACCGCGAATTGATTACAGGCTTCGATTGAAACTGGCTCCTACGGTACCAAGGCGGCGGCTATCATATCTAAGCTACCGCGTCGAACCCAAATAACATAGCGGTGAACTTAGTATTCAGATCTAGAATATAGCATGTACAAAATAGAAGGTGTCGGTGTTTAATATGTTTTTTGAGTTAATCAATCCGACAAATATTATTGCAAAATTTGCATGATGCTATTATCATCCTACCAGGTTCTCCAGTGTTTCTTCTCCGCTGTTTCACCCTTTTCAGTGTCAAGCTATATTTTCTCTTCCTGACAGCGCGTGTTCCTGGAAAAGAACTGGTCATTTTGCAGGACTTATTCTCTCGAAAATACATGGTAGAAGATATTTTCTACATGACAGTGGGATACCAGTAACTCACATGGAACTAGAAATATAGAGCAAGTGATACGCACTCAGAAACTGGAATCTTCTGGAATGCATCTCACAGAACTCACTCTCAGAAAGAGATCATTCCACAAAATATGGTCCCATACAGCCTGTCATCTCACGTATGATTCTTTAATATATTTACATCACGTTTATGGTCTCATTGGTTGGTCATTCACATAAAAACATTCACCGAAAGGCGACGAAGCAGTGTTCTCGAAAGTGACTGTTACTCTTGACATCGGCGTTACAATCGCCTACATTCATAGCGTGACCCTCCCTGCAAACGGGTTACATTCGCCAAATATTTAAACCCATGAATGAGCGTTTAATCACATAGGAGGCCACTATTGAACAGCGTTCTGCATATGATTACACCATCTATATATTTCATATGCCTGAAAACTAAAGCTCTCGATGATCTCAGTTCCTTTAAATCACTATGTTTCTGTCCAATTTGGCACGTTTGATTCGCTCTAACAAATGTAGTGCCCGAGTTGTACACGTTCTCTTGGCCATATGCATTATGAAATACATTGTATGAAAGTGTATCCCGAATCTATGTTGGTATGGGCCTTCAACACAAAATATGGGGCAAGATTATCGCCCCCGTAATAATCATAATACAAGCGATCATTTCTCATCTTGCTCACCGGTAGCTGACATTTTCCTCTTAACATCGTAGTTACATCCATCCCAGAATGCACTTTCCTCTCTCAGAGGGCTGTTTCCCCTCCCACCGTGAGCTATATCGCGACGAACCAACTAAGCACCACCCAGCCGAGTTGTGTTCCTGCTACTTCAAAGAAGAAATCTTTGAAGCCACATGGAACCAGACACCCTCCATCCACCCTATAAAACACTGAGGACAGCACACAAGACACAGACAGGACGCTTACATGGTGCACTAAAGACAAGTGATATTACAGTGCTAGACATCACATTATCAAGTTCCTGTTGCATTGAAGCAACAGGAACCTGTACCCACCCAACCACCCGTTAACTGATGGAGAGACTTAAGTCAAGCTTTCTGGAGAGGAATTGTTTTACTTTGCAAACTATTTATCAGAGGCTGGCAGGACCAGTGGTGTTAAAACGTTCCGAATGTCTTCAAATATACACAATCTGTTAATGGTGGCGGTAAATTGAAATTTCCATGGTCAGTATATTTCAGGAGTATAATCTGTGATGTCCTATATGTCAATTATTGCAAGGTGGTTTTGCCTCGGAATGTCTGTGTATTTTTAAGAGGTTTGTGTACGGTATTCTATTAAAGTAAGTAAGAAAACATTTGTGGGCTGATCCATATGCGGGGTTGATGTGAGGGTTTGGAGGATTTGTTTTCAATCAGTGGATTGCAAAACAACAACGAATCGATTATCTTATGAGGACTCGGGTTAGAGTAAAATCAAGTGAGGGACATCTGCATTTTGTGTCCGTGTATAAATACTATGGGTTCAACAAATTCTTTAGATACGTTAAAGATTCCAGAGGAAGAGTCGGTTGAATCCTTTTGCCAATTAAGTAAACATAAATGTCATATTCTTAAACGCAAGGAGAGATATGATAATATAGTTCTTCAAGTGTTATTCTTCGTAGTCATGCTTGCGGGCAAACACGCGATAGCAAATTGAAATGAACATCATTCCGATCTTATCGAAACTTGTGAATGTCAGTGACGTCACACTTCCGTTTGATTGGATCAGTTTTCCCTGACAACGTCACATTTGATTGGTCCGTTGAGTATATTTGTTACTTGGCTTTTGAGCGTTTCAAATAAACACGGTTAAACCTCGCCGGTTGAAGGTATGCATGAAGTTCATACCATTTAATTTGTTGTTATTTTGTTTAGTTTTTCGCTGTCATTTTGAACACTTGTGCTTAATTAACCGATACGTTGAATTCCTTATCTATGGATCTCATACTTAGGCACGAACGAGATTCACTGTCGTGTAGAGATATTTGAACAAGGGCATGCACACTGTACAACGAAACAGAGAATAAACAAGTTGGATATGCATCTTACACATGAAAAGAATAAAGATTTTCAACACATATTTTCCACTTCCAAGCAGAAATTACCGTAGCTTATCACTTAATCGTACCAACTGCCTGCATGGATACTTCTGTTCTGGTGTATCGTTTTTTCTGCTTTAGAATGGTTTCAGCTAACTCATTGCTTGTTGAACTATCCAAATCCACCCCCTGTGGACGCCAGAAAATAAGCACCAAGTGTATACGGATGATAACGCTATAGAGACGCTGCAAGGTCGACGTTGGTGAATTTAAGCCTATTAAAAGTGTAGTATTTTTTTTTTTTTTTTTTATAAATGTGAAAATATACATTTAGAAGTGGAAAGATTGCTTTCCTTAAAACGGCAAGTTATCGACTAACATGTCTTTTAGTTTTAGTCCCTATATTTGAAAATCCGTGGTGATATCCAACACTTTGCCTGTCTGATTGGCGTAGTTGTCCTACGAGCATTGTTGGATTTAAAGATTTTCCTCCAAACGGTTTAATATAGTGGATGAACCGTGATATCAAACATTCTCTATTGCACTAGCCAACTATGTGTTGAATTGTCCATTATATTCGACGCGGTTAAACGATTATCTGCACTCAAATATCACCCGCCCGCCGGCATATACATATACGGATGACAGTGCTGTTGCACGGATGATACACGACAGGGCGTGAAAGTATCACAGTACAGATTTTGCGATGGAACAACAGTATTATACAGTATCTTAATTATTACTTGTTTCGTCATTGCAACTAATAAACGAGAGATCGTGAAGGATCTTGGTGCCCACCATTGTCCGATAATTGTAAGCTAATGACAAGATCATTTTGTCCATTGTTACTAAGAACAAACGATTGATTTGTAAATTTGTTTGTAGAATTTCGAATTTGAGCGAAAAAGATAAAAAAGGGACACTAGAAAACACCAAGATATTATGATTATAAGTTTCAGGAGTTTCAAGTTTTCTGGAAACTGTACTTGATGTCGGTTGTTATAGTACAAGTGAAATGAGCAAAGTTAGTGTGAAAGTGAATGTCCGGAGGATCCTTCATCTTCGTATTGTAGTATTTTTTTATTTTTTTTTTGCACGTGTCATCCTTGGGTACTGGAATCGAAGACAAATCTCTTTGATACTTTGGCATGAGCTATGACACATACCTACGATTTTATAATTAGGAACGAATGCTAACTCTGTTATGTTTACTGGGCTAGTTTGAGCTATCTCGTTAGGATACCATGCTCGAAAATAGTAAGATGGTACACAACTTATTAGTGAAGGGATCCGGTCCGTGCAGTAATGTTGAAACTTTGAAAGTGTCTGATTATCTCTATTGGATCGAAACACGCAGTATTCAACAGTTGTCGAGTTTACATTATAAGTAGTATATAGAAGACGGGACGAGCCCCCTTTTGCCGGGGGAGATAACTCTTTTGTGGAGGGTACGTGGAGGGGGCGCCACCAGCTCAAGAGACCAAAAACTACCTCCAGCACAGAAGAGTTCCAATCTAGGGGGAGGTAACTCCGAGTCGCTATAGTTCCGGCAAAGGGCCCCTGGGCATGTATTCTTCCGCGGTGATGCGGTCTGGCGGTGATGCGGTCGCGGGAAAAAGCTTCCGCGGAGAAAAAGTAGTCCCCAGACTTGAAATACGCTGCACGGTCCGATTGGGTCGAGTGAGGTATCAAAGTGAAGCATTCGTGAAGGGCATCCAGTCATGGGTGGGTGCATGTAAAATTAGGATTTTTTCCCGAAACTATAAAAAGCGGAATACGGACTTTACCCCTAAAATAGGGGAAAACACCTATCAACCTTAGTCAAGAGGGCTAATATCGGTCCCCGGGCTTATTGGGACCTGCCTATCAAGTCAACGGGGTGGGTGCATGTAAAATTATGATTTTTTTCCGAAACTATAAAAAGCGGAATACGGACTTTACCCCTAAAATAGGGGAAAACCCCTATCAACTCTAGCCAAAAGGGCTAATATCGATCCCCGGGCTTATCGGGGCCTGCCTATCAAGTCAATGGGGTGGGTGCATGTAAAATTAGGATTTTTTCCCGAAACTATAAAAAGCGGAACACGGACTTTGCCCCTAAAATAGGGGAAAACCCCTATCAACCCTAGCCAAAAGGGCTAATATCGGTCCCCGGGCTTATCGGGGCCTGCCTATCAAGTCAATGGGGTGGGTGCATGTAAAATTAGGATTTTTTCCCGAAACTATAAAAAGCGGAACACGGACTTTACCCCTAAAATAGGGGAAAACACCTATCAACTCTAGCCAAAAGGGCTAATATCGGTCCCCGGGCTTATCGGGGCCTGCCTATCAAGTCAATGGGGTGAGTGCATGTAAAATTAGGATTTTTTCCCGAAACTATAAAAAGCGGAACACGGACTTTACCCCTAAAATAGGGGAAAACCCCTATCAACCCTAGCCAAAAGGGCTAATATCGGTCCCCGGGCTTATCGGGGCCTGCCTATCAAGTCAATGGGGTGGGTGCATGTAAAATTAGGATTTTTTCCCGAAACTATACAAAGCGGAACACGGACTTTACCCCTACAATAGGGGTCTGTATTATACAATATAAGGGAAAATGCCTGTATGGGGTATGGGGATGGTCAATTTTTTTCGTGGGCTTTACTATGGCTTGTGGGGTCTCGTTTTTCTCGTTTCGCCAAGAAAATGACAATGGGAAGGGTCCCGGAGCGAATCGGTGAAATTTTTGGGAAAAGTCACCGAGGTCTGTATATAGGCTCATACTGGCTATATGGGGGGGAGGGGTGGTCAATTTTTTTTTTGTGGGTGTTACTATGGCTTGTGGGGTCTCGTTTTTCTCGTCTCACCAAGAAAAACACGATGGGAGGGGTCCCGGAGCGAATCGGTGAAATTTTTGGAAAAAGTCACCGAGGTCTGCATATAGGCCCATAGGCTGGCCATGGGGGTATAGGTTCAACCTGGGAAATTCACACACGTTCATTGTGATATGGGTTGTTTGGATTTGTTTTTCACGTCTCGTCATTTAGAACACGATGGGAAGGGTCTCGGAGCGCAACGGTGAAATTTTTGGAAAAGTACCATATAGCCCATATAGTCCCATACTGGCTATATGGGGGTATAGTTCAACCTGGGAAATTCACATACGTTCATTGTGATATGGGCTGTTTGGATTTGTTTTTCACGTCTCGTCATTTAGAACACGATGGAAAGGGTCCCGGAGCGAAACGGTGAAATTTTTGGAAAAAGTTCACCGAGGCCTGGGTAGGCCCATAGGCCTATACTACATGGCTATGGGGGTATAGGCCCATACGGGGTGGACGTTTTGGGGTCTAGGTGAGCCCCTAATGATCCTATGATGTCGTATGAGGTCTTATTTTGAAGCTCTCGTGAAGGAGCATCCGATTGCTCTAATGGTTCGTCCGTTTTCAATATTTTGCGCATGCGCAGTCTGGCCGTAGTATAGAAAGCAGGCCTTTTGGTGGGTATGTGGGTGTGTGTTTGGGGTAGAGATGGACCGCTATGGGTCCGAATGGGTCGTGGAAGGTGTCAAAGTGAAGCTTGTGTGGGGTAGAGTCAGCATGGCGTGTTTTTAAGTGCAAGTCGCGTCAATTTGCGCATGCGCAGTTGGTTGTAGTAAGTGAAGTGGCCATTTTGGGGCAGTACAGGAAGGTATTTGGGGTCGAGATGGACCATCCTTGATCCGAATGCGTCCTGGGAGGTGTCATGTTGTAGCTCTCGGGGTGTAGACCCCGATTTGAGGGATGTTCACGTCATCTGTGACGTCATTGGTGACGTCATCAGTACGAGTAGTAGCCAAAGTTAACATTTTGGGGCAGGGAAGGAAGGTATTTGGGGTAGAGATGGACCATCCTTGGTCCGAATGCGTCCTGGGAGGTGTCATTTTGTAGCTCTCGGGGTGTAGACCCCGATTTGAGGAATGTTCACAGCATCTTTGACGTCATCGGTGACGTCATCAGGACGAGTAGTAGCGAAAGTGGGAATTTTGGGGCAGTGAAGGAAGGTATTTGGTGTAGAGATGGACCATCCTTGGTCCGAATGCGTCATGTGGGGTGTCATCTTGTAACCTTCGGGGTGGAGACCACGATTTCAAGGGATGTCCACAGCATCTGTGACGTTATTGATGACGTCATCAGTACGAGTAGTAGCGAAAGTGGGCATTTTGGGGCAGTGAAGGAGGGTATTTGGTGTAGAGATGGACCATCCATATCTGTCATGCGTATTATACAGTATCTGTCCTGTATTATACCAATCTGTGCTGTATTATACTATATCTGTCCTGTATTGTACCATATATGTCCTGTATTATACCAAATCTGTGCTGTATTATACAATATTTGCCCTCTATTATGCCATATCTGTGCTGTATTATACCATATCTGTCCTGAATTACACCATATCTGTGCTGTATTATGCAATATCTGTGCTGTATTATGCAATATCTGTCCCGTGTTATACAATATCTGTCTTGTATTATAGCAAATTTGTCCTGTATTGTACCATATTTGTCCTGTATTATACAATATATGTTCTGTATTATACCAAATCTGTGCTGTATTATACCATATGTTTCCTGTATTGTACCATATATGTCCTGTATTATACATTATATGTTCTGTATTATACAATCGGATAGCGGTTGTCGTGAATAACAACAAGTTCAGCAATGTTTATATAGTTTATTATCCCCAATGTTACATCATACCCAGGCTGGGGGAGCCGCCCTGGGTATGTTTAGTATGTTCACAGCAAAACAAATTGAAATATCAAACACCATGTTTTATTATTTAACGCACCGTCACATTAGGTACAAGTGTACTGAGCTCAAGTCAACGATCAGCATGTAGACATAGAGAGTATGTGCGGCATGTTATGGTATTCATCAGTGCACGGGTGACGCATTCAACCGATGGCGGTGGTCGGTCAGCTTGGTAAGGAAAAACGTGACATTGGTTACCCTCTCTACCACCCATTGTGTGTTGGGGCGTTGACGATGTGCCCATCTCAAGGCATCCACGGTGTCCAGTATCTCCAGCATCGTCTCAAGTGACCTTCGGTTAATGATGGTGAACGGCTGGTCAGACACATAGATATTATTGCCGGGATAATACCGTAACTGGTCCGTCTTTTTGTGACGTAAGATGTACCCGAAAGCGACATTCAATTTGAAGGCCGTAGTTTGATCTTTGAAGATGGCTTCCACGTAGCTGCGTAGACGGGTGAGGTTGGTCAGTGGGAAATTGTAAATATCTTGAATAGGGCCATGAGGGTGGAAACAGTGCCGTGTCATGGACCAATGGCGCCGATCGATGTCACTCACTGGATGGTTGTCCTGTAAGAGATCGCCCAGAAAATGTTCGATGTTGTCAGGCGTGTGACTCGAAACCGTAACGCTGGGGTCCGGCTGGATATCCAGGCTCTTCTGAACTGTGGGTATAGGTGGGCTCTCCTTCATCGCATCACCAGTGGCGTTCGTCTCCCCGGGCTTATCTTCACTGGGTCTGACCTTCCGCGGCTCCTCTTCAGTATGAAGTTGTCGATCATGCCATGGTACCGGGGCATGAATCAAACGTTGATGTCGCAGCAACTGACTGGTCAGTTTGAAAAGCCGACCACAATCCTCGCATGGACGCTTGGGTGGCCCATGAATTGAACGTTCATGGCGCAGTAAAGCATCTTCCCGATTAAATGACCGTGCGCAGGTTATACAAGTATACAGTCCGTCGTTGTGGGTGGCCGTGTCGTGGCGACGTAATTTGTCTAGACGAGTAAACTGCTTCTGGCAAGTTGGGCAAGTGAACATCTTGGTGGTTGACAGAGTGTCTGATGAAACGGCCAGGCCGCTTTCCTTTTATAGCACGCTAGTTGGTGATCTATTTTTAGCACACTCAGTTCAACTACCCCAAGTCGAGGATCGAGATGTACTGGTGTACGACTGAGCCGCATTGCGCGCGCGTGTGTGTGTGTGTGAGTGTGTGTGTGTGTGTGTGTGTGGGCAGTTGATTTTACATCCGGGATCTTGTCAACATCCGGGTTTCCAAGTGGGATTTTCCCGTCGTTCCTCCGTCTTCCATCCGGGTACTGTGGTTTTACATCCGGGTCCTCAGCTTGCATCCAGGTTTTTCATGAGGCACATTGCGTACGTGTGTGTGTTTGTGTTTGAGTCCAATCGTGCACCATGTCGAATTACGTTCTCTCCGAAAACTTCCTCTCATTGCATCAATATGCTCAGATCCATTCAATATAAACACAACCAAGAGACATCAACACCAACAGGCACATTGCGTAATACACGTTTTATTATCCTCACAGCACCACCACCACCACTATCACCACCACCACCACCTAGCGTTGCCGCCGTCAACGATCAGCGTATAGACATTTTTTTATCCGGTATTGTTAGCGCGCGCACGCCATGAAGTACCCAAGCGTCCATGCGAAGAATGTGGTCGGCTTTTCAAACTGACCAGTCAGTTGCTGCGACACCAACGCACACGACACCCTGCTCCGCAGCCACGTTTGCTGGTAGAGAAGCCCGTAGGCACCAGTATCGAGACAGAGGGAACTCCCACCCATCGCATGAGGGCCGATGATGATGATGTCGCCCTAATTCAACAGTCAAATTCCAACGACAAGACCTTGAGCCAGATTTTGTACGACGTAGAGGGCAAAGTACACTTCGCGGACGAACCCATAAATGTTCCTAGGGATCTGTTACACGACGATCATCCAGTGAGTGACATCTATCGGCGCCATTGGCCCATGATCCGGCACTGCTTCCACCGTCATCGCCCTATTCAAGATATCTACAATTTCCGACTGACCGACCTCGCCCATCTACGCAGCTACGTGGAAGCCATCTTTAACGATCAAAGTACGACCTTCAAGTTGAATCTGGCGTTTGGTTATGTGCTACAGCATAAGGAGGCAGACCAAGTCCGATACTTTTACCCGAGCAGTAGCATCCGGGTATTTGACCAACCCTTTACCATCACGGATAAGACGTCGCTAGAGACGATGCTGGAGAAACTGGACACCGTGGATCCCTTGGAATGGGCCCAACAACAACGCCCCAACACCCAGTGGGTCGTAGAGAGGATGACCAATGTCACGTTTTTCGTCACCAAGCTGACCGACTACACCATAGGCTGAATGCTTCACCCATGCACTGATGAATACCATAACATGCCATACATACTCTATATGTCTATACGCTGATCGTTGACGGCGGCAACGCTAGGTGGTGGTGGTGGTGGTAGTGGTGGTGGTGGTGCTGTGAGGATAATAAAACGTGTATTACGCAATGTGCCTGTTGGTGTTGATGTCTCTTGGTTGTGTTTATATTGAATGGATCTGAGCATATTGATGCAATGAGAGGAAGTTTTCGGAGAGAACGTAATTCGACATGGTGCACGATTGGACTCAAACACAAACACACACACGTACGCAATGTGCCTCATGAAAAACCTGGATGCAAGCTGAGGACCCGGATGTAAAACCACAGTACCCGGATGGAAGACGGAGGAACGACGGGAAAACCCCACTTGGAAACCCGGATGTTGACAAGATCCCGGATGTAAAATCCACTGCCCACACACACACACACACACACACACACACACGCGCGCAATGCGGCTCAGTCGTACACCAGTACATCTCGATCCTCGACTTGGGGTAGTTGAACTGAGTGTGCTAAAAATAGATCACCAACTAGCGTGCTATAAAAGGAAAGCGGCCTGGCCGTTTCATCAGACACTCTGTCAACCACCAAGATGTTCACTTGCACAACTTGCCAGAAGCAGTTTACTCGTCTAGACAATTTACGTCGCCACGACACGGCCACCCACAACGACGGACTGTATACTTGTATAACCTGCGCACGGTCATTTAATCGGGAAGATGCTTTACTGCGCCATGAACGTTCAATTCATGGGCCACCCAAGCGTCCATGCGAGGATTGTGGTCGGCTTTTCAAACTGACCAGTCAGTTGCTGCGACATCAACGTTTGATTCATGCCCCGGTACCATGGCATGATCGACAACTTCATACTGAAGAGGAGCCGCGGAAGGTCAGACCCAGTGAAGATAAGCCCGGGGAGACGAACGCCACTGGTGATGCGATGAAGGAGAGCCCACCTATACCCACAGTTCAGAAGAGCCTGGATATCCAGCCGGACCCCAGCGTTACGGTTTCGAGTCATACGCCTGACAACATCGAACATTTTCTGGGCGATCTCTTACAGGACAACCATCCAGTGAGTGACATCGATCGGCGCCACTGGTCCATGACACGGCACTGTTTCCACCCTCATGGCCCTATTCAAGATATTTACAATTTCCCACTGACCAACCTCACCCGTCTACGCAGCTACGTGGAAGCCATCTTCAAAGATCAAACTACGGCCTTCAAATTGAATGTCGCTTTCGGGTACATCTTACGTCACAAAAAGACGGACCAGTTACGATATTATTATCCCGGCAATAATATCTATGTGTCTGACCAGCCGTTCACCATCATTAACCGAAGGTCACTAGAGACGATGCTGGAGATACTGGACACCGTGGATGCCTTGAGATGGGCACATCGTCAACGCCCCAACACACAATGGGTGGTAGAGAGGGTAACCAATGTCACGTTTTTCCTTACCAAGCTGACCGACCACCGCCATCGGTTGAATGCGTCACCCGTGCACTGATGAATACCATAACATGCCGCACATACTCTCTATGTCTACATGCTGATCGTTGACTTGAGCTCAGTAAACACTTGTACCTAATGTGACGGTGCGTTAAATAATAAAACATGGTGTTTGATATTTCAATTTGTTTTGCTGTGAACATACTAAACATACCCAGGGCGGCTCCCCCAGCCTGGGTATGATGTAACATTGGGGATAATAAACTATATAAACATTGCTGAACTTGTTGTTATTCACGACAACCGCTATCCGATTGTATAATACAGAACATATAATGTATAATACAGGACATATATGGTACAATACAGGAAACATATGGTATAATACAGCACAGATTTGGTATAATACAGGACAGATACTGTATAATACAGCACAGATTTGGTATAATACAGAACATATATTGTATAATACAGGACAAATATGGTACAATACAGGACATATTTGCTATAATACAAGACAGATATTGTATAACACGGGACAGATATTGCATAATACAGCACAGATATTGCATAATACAGCACAGATATGGTGTAATTCAGGACAGATATGGTATAATACAGCACAGATATGGCATAATAGAGGGCAAATATTGTATAATACAGCACAGATTTGGTATAATACAGGACATATATGGTACAATACAGGACAGATATAGTATAATACAGCACAGATTGGTATAATACAGGGCAGATACTGTATAATACGCATGACAGATATGGATGGTCCATCTCTACACCAAATACCCTCCTTCACTGCCCCAAAATGCCCACTTTCGCTACTACTCGTACTGATGACGTCACCAATAACGTCACAGATGCTGTGGACATCCCTTGAAATCGTGGTCTCCACCCCGAAGGTTACAAGATGACACCCCACATGACGCATTCGGACCAAGGATGGTCCATCTCTACACCAAATACCTTCCTTCACTGCCCCAAAATTCCCACTTTCGCTACTACTCGTACTGATGACGTCACCGATGACGTCAAAGATGCTGTGAACATTCCTCAAATCGGGGTCTACACCCCGAGAGCTACAAAATGACACCTCCCAGGACGCATTCGGACCAAGGATGGTCCATCTCTACCCCAAATACCTTCCTTCCCTGCCCCAAAATGTTCACTTTGGCTACTACTCGTACTGATGACGTCACCAATGACGTCACAGATGACGTGAACATCCCTCAAATCGGGGTCTACACCCCGAGAGCTACAACATGACACCTCCCAGGACGCATTCGGATCAAGGATGGTCCATCTCGACCCCAAATACCTTCCTGTACTGCCCCAAAATGGCCACTTTACTTACTACAACCAACTGCGCATGCGCAGATTGACGCGTCTTGCACTTAAAAACACGCCATTCTGACTTTACCCCACACAAGCTTCACTTTGACACCTTCCACGACCCATTCGGACCCATAGCGGTCCATCTCTACCCCAAACACACACCCACATACCCCCCAAAAGGCCTGCTTTCTATACTACGGCCAGACTGCGCATGCGCAAAATATTGAAAACGGACGAACCATTAGTGCAGTCGGATGCTCCTCCACGAGAGCTTCAAAATAAGACCTCATACGACATCATAGGATCATTAGGGGCTCACCTAGACCCCAAAACGTCCACCCCGTATGGGCCTATACCCCCATAGCCATGCAGTATAGGCCTATGGGCCTACCCAGGCCTCGGTGAACTTTTTCCAAAAAAATCACCGTTTCGCTCCGGGACCCTTCCCATCGTGTTCTAAATGACGAGACGTGAAAAACAAATCCAAACAGCCCATATCACAATGAACGTATGTGAATTTCCCAGGTTGAACCTATACCCCCATATAGCCAGTATGGGACTATATGGGCTATATGGTACTTTTCCAAAAATTTCACCGATTCGCTCCGAGACCCTTCCCATCGTGTTCTAAATGACGAGACGTGAAAAACGAGACCCCACAACCCATATCACAATGAACGTGTGTGAATTTCCCAGGTTGAACCTATACCCCCCATGGGCAGCCTATGGGCCTATATGCAGACCTCGGTGACTTTTTCCAAAAATTTCACCGATTCGCTCCGGGACCCCTCCCATCGTGTTTTTCTTGGTGAGACGAGAAAAACGAGACCCCACAAGCCATAGTAACACCCACAAAAAAAATTGACCACCCCTCCCCCCCATATAGTCAGTATGAGCCTATATACAGACCTCGGTGACTTTTCCCAAAAATTTCACCGATTCCCTCCGGGACCCTTCCCATTGTCATTTTCTTGGCGAAGCGAGAAAAACGAGACCCCACAAGCCATAGTAAAGCCCACGAAAAAAATTGACCATCCCCATACCCCATACAGGCATTTCCCCTTATATTGTATAATACAGACCCCTATTGTAGGGGTAAAGTCCGTGTTCCGCTTTGTATAGTTTCGGGAAAAAATCCTAATTTTACATGCACCCACCCCATTGACTTGATAGGCAGGCCCCGATAAGCCCGGGGACCGATATTAGCCCTTTTGGCTAGGGTTGATAGGGGTTTTCCCCTATTTTAGGGGTAAAGTCCGTGTTCCGCTTTTTATAGTTTCGGGAAAAAATCCTAATTTTACATGCACCCACCCCACTGACTTGAAAGGCAGGCCCCGATAAGCCCGGGGACCGATATTAGCCCCTTTGGCTAGAGTTGATAGGTGTTTTCCCCTATTTTAGGGGTAAAGTCCATTTTCCGCTTTTTATAGTTTCGAGAAAAAATCCTAATTTTACATGCACCCACCCCATTGACTTGATAGGCAGGCCCCGATAAGGCCGGGGACCGATATTAGCCCTTTTGGCTAGGGTTGATAGGGGTTTTCCCCTATTTTAGGGGTAAAGTCCGTGTTCCGCTTTTTATAGTTTCGGGAAAAAATCCTAATTTTACATGCACCCACCCCATTGACTTGATAGGCAGGCCCCGATAAGCCCGGGGATCGATATTAGCCCTTTTGGCTAGAGTTGATAGGGGTTTTCCCCTATTTTAGGGGTAAAGTCCGTATTCCGCTTTTTATAGTTTCGGAAAAAAATCCTAATTTTACATGCACCCACCCCATTGACTTGATAGGCAGGTCCCAATTAGCCCGGGGACCGATATTAGCCCTCTTGACTAGGGTTGATAGGTGTTTTCCCCTATTTTAGGGGTAAAGTCCGTATTCCGCTTTTTATAGTTTCGGGGAAAAATCCTAATTTTACATGCACCCACCCATGACTGGATGCCCCTTCACGAATGCTTCACTTTGATACCTCACTCGACCCAATCGGACCATGCAGCGTATTTCAAGTCTGGGGACTACTTTTTCTCCGCGGAAGCTTTTTCCCGCGACCGCATCACCACCAGACCGCATCACCGCGGAAGAATACATGCCCAGGGGCCCTTTGCCGGAACTATAGCGACTCGGAGTTACCTCCCCCTAGATTGGAACTCTTCTGTGCTGGAGGTAGTTTTTGGTCCCTTGAGCTGGTGGCGCCCAATCCACGTACCCTCCACAAAAGAGTTATCTCCCCCGTGCTCGTCCCGTCTTCTATATACTACTATTATAATTCGGAATCATTTGAACTCCTTGATAAAGAAGGTGAAGGTATGGATATTCTCTACACTCAATATATAGAATGTGCCCCACCGTTTGATCCACCGACTCTTGTGATGCAACGTCACATCTCGGGAATACCGTATTAAATTGAAGCGTAACTTGGATTTTCGAATCGGACCAAAAAAGGTATCTTGCACAAAGACCCCATGTGGGACCTGTGTACCAAATTTCAGAAAGACCCATAAAGTAGTTCCTGAGAATTCACGATAACAATGTTTCAAGGGGAAATTCAAGGTGGCCACCTGGCGGCCAATTTGGATTTTGGAATCGGACCAAAAAAGGTATCTTGCACAACTAGACCACAAGGGGAACCTGTGTACCAAATTTGACAAAGATTCATGCAGTAGTTCCTGAGAATTCACGATAACAAAATTTCATGGGGAAATTCAAGATGGCCGCCTGGCGGCCATATTGGATTCTCGAATCGGACCGGAAAAGGTATCTTGCACAACTAGACCCCAAGGGGAACCTGTGTACCAAATTTGAGAAAGATCCATGCAGCACTTCCTGAGAATTCACGATAAAGTTTCATCGGGAAATCCAAGATGGGTGTCTGGTGGCCATATTAGATTTTTGAATCGGACAGGAAAAGGTATCTTGCACAACTAGACCCAACCTGTGTACCAACTTTGAGAAAGATCCATGCAGTAGTTCCTGAGTAATCGCGATAAAGTTTCATGGGGAAATCCAAGATGGCCGCCTGGAGGCCATATTTGATTTTCGAATTGGACCACAAAAGATATCTTGCACAACTAGACTCCACGGGGAACTTGTGTACCAAATTTGAGAAAGATCCATGCAGTAATTCATGAGAAATCGCGATAACAAAGTTTCATGGGGAAATCCAAGATGGACCAAAAAAAGGTATCTTGCATAACTAGACCCCAAGGGGAACCTGTGTACCTAATTTGAAAAAGATATATGCAGTAGTTCATGAGAAATCGCGATAACAAGAATTGTTTACGGACGGACGACGGACGAAAAGCGATTTGAACAGCCCACCATCTGGTGATGGTGGGCTAATAAACATAACAGCATTTAACACGGACGAAAATAAATTCACGGCATACAATTGATAGTGCATCTCTAGGGATACTCACTCGATCTTGGAGGTATAGAAGGGTTATCTCAGAGTGAGAATGAGGGTTTCGCTCTAATTTTTTTTTGTTTTTTTGTGGCGTACATATCTTTATTTTCCTCTATTGTTTTGATCGCACGGAACAACCCAATAACCATAGAACACATCAAGATGCCGATCCAAAGCGTGTGATTGTTAGTACCGGAACAGGTGTTAAAAAAGAAGCTGCGTTGTTGTACATCGATTTCTGATATCATGTATATCCGCTTAATTGTAATTAGCTATATATGTTTATCCCTCTAGATGTAGCATATAGATATGCCGGGTAGTCTACTCGGCTAAAATAAACACAGTTCACCACTTGTTGAATTTTGTCGAACTTTCACCTAAAACGCGCGTGTACAGGTTGTGAGGAGCAGTAACTTTCACACTTCATTTGCTTGTATACGAAACTATGGTTTATAAGAGTATGGTTCTTGTCATCCTCGCGAGCCAGGGTATCAATCGATAGGTTAACCCTCTGTGAGGAATTAGGGATTACCTGGACTTGTGCATGCAGATGGGCACTTGTGTGGATATAACCACCAACATCCCTAATGTTCCGTGAAATACACTTCATTATAAAATAATAGCTCAAGACTTTATCCAGGTACCACAAAGCACGGCCAGGTAGACAGATGACTCCGAGTGGGGACTTCTATACCTCCAAGAGCGAGCGAGTACCCCTAGATGTGCACTATCGATGCCGTGAAATTGATTCTTGAAAGTTCACATGTTGTTTATAGCCAATGGAAATAGACCTGCCACTTTTCATCAAATGTTTGAAAGTATTATTGTTACATTTACATAGGCGAAACTCCTTTGCCTGTTACGTTGATGAAGTTAAAAATGAAATTCTTCAATTATACACATACAGCATGAAATTAATATCACATTTCATTACGAGCATAAGTCCCTACGTTTGACCTTGCCAAGCGTTGGGATGATGACCTAAAATATGCATGACAACTTGACCCAACATGATATTGCGATGTAACTGCAGATATGATAACATTAAAAATATTTGTTCAAGGTTTCATATTTTAGATATACTACAAAATCCATGCTCTAATGTATAAGCAAAGCTAAAACCAGCCGAAAGCCCAATTTCAAACGTCTGTTGATGCTGATATGTATATTTATTATTTGCAACGGCGATACAAATAGTATAGTAAGGACACTTACGAATGCATGTTGCATCGCAAAAATCTGTACTGTGATACATTCAAGCCCAGTCGTGTATCATCCGTACACAATAAAGAATGCCATCGATGAACCGTAACGGAGATATGTGTGATCTTTAAGTGCAGATAATTCTGCAACCGCATCGAGTACAAAATACATATTCGACGGATTCTTTTGTATGGAGAATTGTTTGATGTTATGGTTCTTTCACTATATTAAACGATTTGAAAGAAAATATTCAAATCCAATAATGGCCGTCAGACAATCGCGCCGATCAGACAGGCAAAATGTTAGATATCTCATGGATTGCCAAATATAAGGAAAAAAAATTGCAATGAATATCGATGTTAATCAATAAATTGCCATTATTAGGGATGCAATCTTTCCACTTCAAAATGTATAATATTTTCACATTCCTGAAAATCCTACACGAATCCAGACATGTCAGTTGAGTTTTTGCTCGCACGTCCTGTTGTATTTGTTTGATGTTATCGAAAGTAGCGAAAGTAATACCGGTACTAAATACACAAATCGACGCTCGTTTTTCGCAGCTCCCCGTGGCGGGACCGCTGTGACCAGAGGACCAAACAGGGGGAGATAACTCTATAAGTAGGTCAATCGGACATTGGATGCATTGTCGACGGCTCTTGTCTAATCAGAAACCACCCTTTGAGAAACTACTCTTGTGTTGCGTCAATCGTCGATCATGTTCGCCCTTGTTCGTGTTTAATGGCCGTCCATTCCGTCTGGTCCATACCTAAGCGTCTTCGGGAAGTCAACTGAGGAAGTTCAATATTCGGTCATGTTCGCTCTTGTTCAATCAGAAGCTGCCCTTTGAGAAACTGGCCTTGTGTTGCGTCAATCTCCGACCATGTTCGCTATTTTTCGTGTTTAATGGCCGTCCATTCTCTCTGGTTCATCCCTATAAGCGTCTTCGGAGAGTTCGGGTTACTGTCTCAGCCTGGATCAGCTGTTTTCGCATTTTGATAGCATTTTTCAGAGACTATATGTGGGTGGTAAACCCGTATCCTATTAGGATCCATCTACTCATTTCGCGGGGGTTTTCCACATGTTTGAATGTAAAGGCCGTTTTGCCGCATTTTATTTTTCCAAGTGAAAATCCTATTTTTTGTATCCACCCGGTTTATCACTTGAGTAGAAGTGCCCTCACCACGTTGCCATAGCAACCCAAGGTCAAATATCAACTCAAGGTCAAGGGCCAACCCATATTAAACCAACATCTTTCTCCCAACCCCCCAAAATAACAAGAGATTTCAGCTTTATATACTACTACCCTCGTTTGCATATGAGCATGCTTATTATCGACTTTCCAAACTACCATCGCATCGCACTTCGTCCTTCGTATAGCCTCTTCGTCACTTCGCATCGCGTCTTCGTACCTTCGCATAGCCCCATGGTCCTTTCACATCGCCGTTTCGCCCCTTCACACAGTACTTTCGCATAACTCTCTCGCTCCTTCGCAAGCCACTTTGCTCCTTCGAATCGCGGTTTCGTCTCTTCTCATAGCCCATTCGTCCCTTCGCATCGCCATTTCGCACTTCGCATCGCCTCTTCTCCCTCGCGCGCGAGCTAACAAGATTAAGCCGTGGCCTCCATCGACCATCATACATTTCCCATTTTCCTTTTGTACTGTATATATACAATTCACATTTCTCATTTGCTCTTGCTGTTCTCATTTTGGCATCACATTTGCACTTTAAATTTCCCATTTGCTCTTCACATTATTTAGTTTACTTATATTTGGCTTCTCATTTACTCATCCCATTTGGCACATCGATTTGCAATTTATGTTTTTCATTTGCTCTCCTCATTTAGGTTTTACATGCACTTCATATTTCTACATGCTCTTCCCATTGCACTGGTGCAATACTCGCTATTTTCCACTACGCTTTCAGATGGAATAGTTAATAAAACGTTGTCGTACAGGGTTATGGCTAACTTTTGTAACAAGAAAATAACACTGATATTCCTGAAATGACCGTGCATATCCTTTTCTCTATGTGTATTAATTTATCTGAATATGGCGTGCTGTTCTGTCCACATGTGAATTTGGAGAACATATTTTTCCGAACTGTCAAGATATAATTACCGGTTGGACACCAAATGTGACGTTTCTCACACCTGGGTTAGCCTCATCATTCGCCTATAGTTACACCATACGTCCAAATATCAGACTCGATCAGCTTAATATCACATTACCGTCCCTAATTTATTTTTATTTTATTTCACACTTAATCGCACCCACTATGACTGGTGTACATTTACATGGAACGGACCAAACTGGCTTCCAACGATCGCCGCAGCTGGTGAAATCGTTTAAAGTCAAGGTTTTGCGTAAAATGAGACGAGAGAAGGCATTTCTTAATGCCATTAATAACATTAATAATAACTCGAATTGAATTAGGCGAAGCAATTGTACGTTCTGCGCGACCATTCGTTATTCTATACACACGAGGACACGCGAGATATCGCAAACGGGGAAAATCGAAATTGAAAATGAAACGGTGATAACGGAGAGAAAAGATTAAAGGAATAGAAATTAATTGTCTCTTAGAATTATATATTTTATTGGGGTCCCAATATGGAAGTATGAAAATTCCGAGCAATCTTAACAATCGAAAGCTATTACACGCTTTGTATATATGTGAATGTACTTACTTACAAAATCTCTGTGAAGGTCTATTTTGGGCCATAATCTTCCGCGCAAAAATATAACTGGTGAATTAGAAATGGCCGTCATGAGTGGTCAGCTGAAAGTTCCGATTTTCCACGTTCCTCTCGAACTGGATATTTTCAGATATCCCATCCTCCATAATGCAGGCGTGTATATTCCGTACCAGGTCCTGCACGCAGATTAGGGCAATACAGTTATTACTCAAACAGCTGTGTTAAATAACAGCCAATGGACGGGCGGCGTTGGAGCGTGCTTCGCCATGTTCACAGTCAAACGGAGTTTATAATGAGAATACGCTGTAGAACGGTCTCTTTGGTGTGATCGAGGGAGCGACGCCTACGCGTCGTTTCAGTCGAAACAATTACGGCTACAAGCAACTGAGTTCAAAGGGGATGACAGATACGACACATTGCCTTTCTTAAATATGGGAAAATTCGGAAAGGTCTTGGGGTCACGAAGGCTGTTCGGAATGTCTATTAATAAACGACTGTTCTTAGTTCTGTTGAATTCGTATGCTGTCATGGCTCGGCTTAAACCTTTGTCAGACGAACCATAACTAGGGATGATGAAATACCTTAGAGTACATATTTCCTCAAAGTCGACTGCACCTCATCATGGTTATGCGTTCAGATTTATGTTCAGCCTATTTGCATTTAGTAAATTCAAGATGGTGGTCCTAAGGGGTCATCTTATATTTACGGAATTCGACGGTTCTGATGATATAATATTTTAGATTTTCATCTAGTTCTGGCAAATTGATTCATCCTGGCGTACCAATTTGTCACTGTGGCACAAATTTAGATTCACATGGTGGCCTATCGTTCAGACATTTAGAGTCTATTTGAGGAACTCTGAGCATGCACCTGAACACGAATAACAACGCCAGACATGCTACTCACAGAGAATTGCGGAACTCAAAAGGATGAAGATATTTCCAATAATAGTACTTTGACGGGCGAATATTTCCCCAAATTGAATAGAAAGTATGAGAAAAATGTCAGATTTAGATGTCATTCATAACCTATATATCCATCATGCTTTGCTCGGAGAGTATATGCAATTGGTCTTAAAATGGATCAATAACAATAGGCTTCTGAAAAATCAGTTTGGGGTGAAAGAAAGGACTCATGTAGACAAATATGTACGAAAATACTGCAATATGTACGTACCTGTCATATAATTTTGCACATTACAGATAATTTAGAATAATGGGCGGCCAGTCACACTGAAAATTGGCTATACTCAGTTGAAAGAAACTTCCCCAAATGACCACTGATGGATTTGAGTTTAGCATAAAATTTTGGTAAAGTGGCAATATATAGTGGCGATTCCGTTTGACCAGTTAAATGCACTCGTATTCATGGCACATCTGTAGTATAGAAAGGTGATCTCTCGAGTTTGCGGCTAACCGACTTCCGGTGGCACGGTGGTGCGCATCGCGTTACCTTCGGATCGCAGGTGCATGAACTAATTGGAATCGGATGAATCAGGACGTATCGTCGACCGATCTTGTCCGATCACTAGCCGTCATTTGAGAAAGTTGTTGCGTCAATCTTCGGCCATGTTCGCTCTTGTACAATGGAAAGCCACCATTTGATAAACCACCCTTGTCAAACTCTTTCTATTTAGTCTAGTTCGTTAGATGGACGGTCATTCGTTCGTTCTCGTTGAGCGTCTTCGGGCAGTCCTGGAACAGCTGTTTTCGCATTTTGGTCGAATTTTTCAGGGTCCTCTTCTAAGTGACGCTTGTTCTTCATGATGGCTCGGTGCATGTTATCGCCCTTCATAGCAAGCAGCAGCGAGCTGCTGTTTTTTTCTGATGTAAGGGCGCACGTGGATTTACGCCCATTGCCAGTTTTCCTGTTCGGCGTCTTCGATCGCCTCGACACGAGTATTAATAGCCGCGCTGTCATAATACGATCTCAAAAGGTGGGTTCGCTTTCTTACTCACTCACGATTCACTCGGTCCAGCTCTCCGCATATGCGAACGAACTTTCGGTATCAGCGGTTTTAATTGAAGTTCGTCTTTCCGGATAGTGTTTGCGAGACTTCTGTACTAATCCACGACTGCGCATACGGACCATGGTCTCGCCGATCAACGTGGACAGCAGCCCATTCGTATTTTACACCAGAAGAGCTTCAATACGAGACCCGGCACGATACATTTGGACCAAGGATGGTCCGTATATCGCACGGACATCTCTACTACTCCCTGAGTGCGTATGCACCCCAGCAGTCGTCTACAACACGAGAGCTTCGCTACGGCACCACGCACGCCATATTTGGATCTTGAACGGCTTAGATCATCCAAATGCTTCACTGAGCATCCGTAAATGCTCGTTCGCGGCACGTTCCCTACAGCTGATGACGCCATTTCCGGTAAAAGCCAACTCAGTTGTAGTCTACATACTGGGAGCTTCAAGACGACACCTTCCACGACCCATTGGAACCAGGATGGCCCATCCATCAACCAAACACGCCAATACGTACCTCAAAATGCCATTTCTCTACTAATCCTCGACTGCGCATGCGCAACGTAACCTCACCGGTCCACGCGAATAACACCCTGACGTAGTCTACACCATGACAGCTTCAAGATGGGATCCTACCCGACCCATTTGAAACACAGATGGTCCAACTAAATCTATTTAAGGGGATTTATACCTGAAAATTTGATTAATCGATTTGTCTCACCCCTTGTCAGTATTTTGGCGATTTCTTCCCAATGGTTTAGAGTATGGTCATGAAAATTCACCCATTTGTCAATCTCGACATGGGGAAGATATTGAAAGAAGAAAAATGGAAAAAAATAATTTCATATTTATATTTATTTTGTATGTAATTTTAGTCGAAGGGAATGTCAATCGGGCTCAACAAAGTTAAGTATAAGAGCCTCAAATGCAGCATCAAATTGATCTACAAGAGTCAAACAATAGTACTGGACCCCTATTTTTCACACGTAGTACCTACATGTGAAAACATTAACCAAATAATTTTCAATGTTGATTTCATATTTCTTTATTTTTCAGGTGAATTTTGATGCTGCATTTGGGGTCCTTACACTTAAGTGGGTTAAGCCCGATTGACATTCCCATTGACTATAATATAAGCAAAATAATATTTGATTAATCAGATTTTCGGGTATAAATCCCCCTTAACTGAGTGTAAAGGTCGTTTTTGAGCATTCTTAAAAAGATATCCGTCTGTTTTTCAAGTCCTATTTCACATCCAAATGCAAGTCACCGGACCGGAATTTACGGTCTACCCAAGGTCAGATGTCAAAGGTCATACAACCCTCATTTACAATCCACATTTCTCCCTCAATTCTCTCCTCAGGGATAGGTATACATTTGCCTATAAATTTCACATTTAGCCGAATTAGCAAGTTTACAATCTCACCGCTCTCCGTAAAAGATTATCGACCTTCAGACGTTCAGCTGTAAACAAACTAAGTCACATATATTATAATGACGTAAAAATACATGTTATTTCTCTCGGTTGAAGCATGAATTAGAGAGAAATTACTTTCTCTGGTTGGTGCAATGTGTTTATGTAATCAATTGTTTTGTTTAACAATTGGGCTTGACCACAGGGCGGTGTTTCCCGCCCTGGGATATGTATTAAACTAAGGAGTTGTAATGAAGTTTCCATTCAGCACGACTGACTGGGACCGTGCTGGTAAATTTTTCTCTTCTACGAAACCACAATGGACATTACAACTGTGGCTGATATTTCTACGACTTTGAACAACGTTATACAACAGATCAAGAACCTGGAGAATGATTTAGGCAGCCAGTTTCTGAACTGAGACAGAATCTCCAGCTAAGTCTCGCCGGGTTTTCAGCAGAATTTAATACCGGAAGTTTGAAAAGAAAGTCAAGCAATATATTTGAAAAAGAGCTGGAAACAAGAACAAGTTACAGCATATCTCAGCTATAGAGAATGGACTGTATTACTCTATACATGTGCTCGTTCGAGAACGGAGACGTTTTTCAAGTTCGTGAAAGTCTGGTGACTACACTCGAAAAGCCAAACGAACCCCTTTTCTCGGAGCATTCAATTACTTCAACGATCGGTGTTTAAACTCTTCCTGGTATCCGGAACTTAACCCTGGGTGCGGTCCAATGCACGATACATCGGCGCATGCCTTTCGTCCTGAGGATTTTCCTACCCAGACTTGCTATTTCAAGACCAGGTTCAGGTGAACACGCATTCCAAGAAGCGTACTGATGAGTATTAACACAGAATACAGTAGCACTTGCAGGAAAAGAGATAAGAATCTCAGAGATAAGTATTGCTTTGTTTTGTTGTATATAATTGAACGAGCGGGGTTTTTGGAGCAGGTTCTGACGAACGCTTAATGTGAATATGAGCATGGTTAAGCAAACATTATTGCGAAAGGAGTATTAGAATGTAGTTTAATGGAAAAGAATAGGAACTTGTAAGTTTCATATTAGACGGGATCTTTTAAAGGGCAGGGAGAGTTACCGGCATATGGTACATGGGGTGCTAGAATTTGAGTTTCCCATAAGACATACAGCTAACAAGTGAGCTGAGCATTTGCATTGTTTCAGACAAATTGTCTTTAACATGTTAAATCAATATAACTGACAAAACCTCTGGGCTTGGGTTTGTGTTCATTGTCCTTTTGTCTTCCGGCTAGTGGTCTTAATAGAATCATTCAATTTTTTACGATCTTTCTGACAAAACTCACACACATAAATATGTGCTGGTTGGTATATGTATCAATTCTGCGTTAGTATGGGAAATGTTGAGGCAGTTCAACTCCTAAATAAATACGCATATATTGAAGATATATTCTGAGGGAAAATGTCCTAAACAATGTTTCTTTTATTTTTAATATTGTTGTATTGTCGCTCTGTTCCACGTTATAGGATTTATGGAGCGGGAGCTCTCTTGATCCGATGGTGACTTCATAGGTGCATTTTCATCTGATAATGTATGTCTTAATGTATATGCATTTTAGTCCTATGGACAAAACTGAGCAATAAATCTATCTGATAGCAGAGTTAATGTTCGCGAACAGAGTTCTAGAGAGTACAGTGGGGAAGTTTTTCTTCTTATGTTCAGCCTTGGTGGCTTTTATGGAAGCCTTGGTAGCAATGATAGTGTCGTCTATTGTTAGTCAAAATGGCCGGGAGATTGTCCGGGTGACAGTGAGTGGGGTCTTGGTGACGTAATGAAGTTCAGTGGCGCGGGCCGCATGCTTGCAGTGCTGGTCTGAGTTCTGCTATAGTTAAACGTAAAGTATACCTAAAGGTAGGTGCACACAGAGCTTGTGACTGCGTGATCGCAGCCGCAAGCCGTATCCCCCCAAAGTCATGCGACGACGCAATCCTCTAGACTGTTGCGATCATGTGTGACATCGAGGACACAATAATTGCTGCGATCCTTGTCAGCCAGCGTCGTCCCTAGGTAAAAAAAGCGGAATGGCCCCTGGGAAGGAGGTTGCGCGTAATGGCCCCTGGAAACGAGGTTGACAGACAAAATGGCTGCCGTCAATAAATGTCTGTGGGCGCTGCCATCAGTTCAGTTCAGTTCAGTTGGTAAATCCCTCCTCTGTAAAGGAGCACCTCCGTAGGAGTACATAGTTCCATAATGAATATTAAAATCACACACGACACGAAACAAATGTTACAAATACGCCACACCACAACACAAGGGACTAAGGAGGAGTCAGGAGTCGCCAGTTCATGCAGTTTGAAGTTAGCGATGTCTACATGTAATAAGATTTTAATAGAATAGTTTTTGGAGTTCAGTTAGTCTATTATAGTTGATTTAAAAGCTCGGATCTACGGTGATGGAGAATATAGGTGTACCGCCTGATCATCCTCTCCACTGAAGGTAGGCAGGAACATTCACCGAGGAAGTTCAGTGGATTCAGAATGAGTGAGGCTAGATGGTCAGGAACTGATGAAGCGTTGAGAGCAGCTGTACCACACTCAAAGCATAAGGTGGAGGCAAGGAGATACAGGAACTTGGTGCGTATATCAGATAAAGCGTCACAGGTGACGAGAAAATGTGTTCTGTTCTCATTGCTCTGAGAGCAAAGCTGGCACATGGCTCTCACTGCATGCTGATTGAATACGGCACGGTTGGCTTGCAGGACGTAGCACCCAGTCAGGAGCCTTAACCTTATCGGTGCAGAGCGAACGTCCGCCACATTTGAGGTGATGGATTTCACAGCTGGATGAGGAGAGCACAGGTCAATCGAGGTGTCAGCCGGCATCAGATGTTTCAAAGAAGGATATAGCTGTCCTCTAATCAGGATCTTTTCTGTCCAGTAGGCCAGGATAGCAGATCTAGCTATACGCTTCCAAGATGTTTTTGATGGCGTCTTGTGAAGGAGTTGATGGAGCGATGGTAGGTCGTATATGGCGAGGACTCTTCGCACCTCGGTGAACCAGCTCTTGCCATTGAAGCCCTTCATAATGGTTTGCCTAGTGCAGATTTCGTGCAACAACAAGTTTCCACCAGAACAGATATTTCTCAGAAGTGTCAGCATTCGAAGATGAATCCGGGCCTCCATAGGCAGGCAGCCAAGGAGGATATAGACTGCAGGTTGGGCCACACGGTCTGGTAGGGACAAGATTTGTTTTAAAGCCTTAACATAAAAAAGATCCAGGAGCTGTACGTCTCCCTGGGTCAGGTAGAGGGTCTCGACGCCGTGCAGTAGAATGGGTAGGACGTAGGTTTCCAACAGGTGATGTGAGGTTACAGGATTCAAGCCGTTAATGCCGTGTAGTCCAGGAGCCATTAGGGAATACATCGTACGTCTTGCTTTCCTGACATTTTCCTCAATGGATGGACGAGCCTTCAAGATAGAGCCATCCCGGTGTAGACCCAGATGAACGGCAGAGCTAGCAATGGACATGACGACACCATCGAGAGAGAACTCGCAATCGGCAGATTTCTCGGAACACAAGATCGCACTCTTAGATGGCTGAAGATCATAGTGTTGGTCTTTGCTATAATCAACTGCAATATCCAGCAGGGTTTGAAGGTTGAAATCGTTGCAGGCATTGAGACATACATCGTCAGCACACGTAGGGGCTGGACAGGGGACCACTCCCACCCGAGCTCCATGGCCACAGCGAGTGAGTCTGTTGAGCAGGTCATTGATATATACCTTGTACAGATCCGTAGAGAGGATGCCCCCTTGGCGCACCCCCTGTTGAATAGTGACTGGATCAGATAGAGAACCCTGCCATTTGATCTTGGTCTTGGCTCTGGTATGAAGATCTGAGATAGTTAGCCACATGGAACCTTGGACGCCGGCTAGATACAATTTTCTGAGAAGAATGGAGTGATCAACCACATCGAACGCAGCTCTGGCATCAAGTAGACCAACATATGCTGGATACTTTGATTTGTTCTCGTTGACCGACTCCTGTAGGATGATTGCACTGTACAGGGGAGAGACGCCTGCTGTAAAGCCACACTGCAAGGGATTTTGCTGTAACATCAGCTGTGGGTTCATCCTGGTACGGATTATGCTTTCAACAACTTTGGTGACTAGCGATGTAACAGTTATACCACGATAGCTGACTGCTTGTTCTTTCCTTCCTTTTTTCTTGAATATTGGGTTGAGTATCCCAGTCTTCATTTCTGCTGGAAAGTAACTGAAATCCAGGATGGCATTAATCAACGCTGTAAGGGAGGCCAGGACTATGGAGCTGGCAAATCTCAGGTGTTCAGCAGTCACACCCGAGCAGTCTGGAGCCTTGTTGCGGCCAAGTTTTAAGATTGACTGTTCTATTTCGGCAGTAGTTACAGGTGTGTGATCGTTCTGCATACGACAAAGGTCGGTGATCAGGATTTCGTCAAACTGGGCTTCAGCTTTGAAACGACTGTTGTAGGAAGGATTTTTTGATGGGGTGGTAATCTGCGTAAAGTGAGAATGCCATCCTTCTAGGATCTGGTCACTGGAGTATATGTGATCACCCACATGAAGGGTGTTAAGATCAACATTCTTAGCTTTCCTTTGCTGACGGACTAATTTGAAGAATAATTGCTTGTTGTTGGAGTCGGCCTCCATTATTGTTGCAAGCTTACGGTTTGATCTTTCGGCTGCAGTCTGTCGTTGTGCCTGTCTAAGAGATATTTTAGCATCTCGGCGCTGCTGAGTGGCGGGATGCTGAGGATCATGTGGAGAACCAGCTCTCTTCCACGTCCAGTGAGCTTTCTTGTTTGCTGCGATCTCCGCCGAGCATAAGTGTGAAATTTTCCTCTTCTCCTTGACTGGAGGCTGGCTGCTTGCTTCAAGTGCAGCACTGGTAAGGGATTGACAGAATTTCAGATAGACTCTTCCTATGTCGTAACGGGAGAGAATCTCCAGATTATAGTCACCCAGAGATGTTAAGATGAGATCTTGGTATTCTACTTTGTCGACTTTGTCCCAGACGATTCGGGGGAAGAATTTTTGCGGAATTGCATCAGATTTTGGGGCAATGGTCGCATTGAGTGTAGCAGCTACGTGAAGAGTTGTGCCAATAGGATGGTGATCAGAACTGTTAATAAAGATCTTATCGAAGCGTTTGACGAGACCTACGAGATGCTTGGAACCCTCGGGGAAGATGAAGTAGTCGATGGTAGAATGGTCCCTCCCATTTGGATGCTCAAAAGTAGGGCCGGAGGTTTGATAAACGAGCCCCAACTCATGAAATCATGTGGTGTAACAGCAACGATTTGATTGGTCGAGAGGTAATAGATTGCCGGCAAATTCTATCAACGCGCAGGCGAGCGGTGCACACTGCTTGCGCTGTCTTGCGTCCTATGGCTGCGGCGAATACGGCTCCGACAAATATCAAATCATTTTGATCCTTGCGATTCCGACTGCGCCCCGGGACTCAAGCACTAAATGACTGCGGTCTCCAGTGCACACAGACATTTGCGTCCTCGCAAAGAGTCTTGCGGCTGCGATCACGCAGGCACTAAGCTCTGTGTGCACCTACCTTTACCTCCTCCGACTACACGTACGGTAATATATCAAATAAACGAAATTGATCAAAGTAATACGAAGCACTAGACTGAGTTACGTTTTTCGATTTTCTGATTTTTATTCAAAAGGCGTTGTTCTGATGTCGGTTTTTCATCGGTCTGGTCGGCTCCAGAATTTACTGGTGTGTTGTCATTTTGACTTTTGTTTTGCATCGGTCTGGTCCGCTCCAGAAATTGCTAGTATGGTATCATTTTCACTTTCGTTTCGCATTTGTCTAGTTGGCTTCGGAATTTCCTTTTTTATCATTATTCTGTTACTCAAACAGATAGCAAGTGGCAGTTTTGAAGCTATAAATGATGGTAATGGGCAGGCTACAAATATTATACCGTATAATACTGGTTACGGATATTACTGGTTACTAATTGAGTTGGCTGCAGAGCCGGAGAATACTGAATATTAATACTATCTGAGAGATAATGTATATGAATACTAATATGGCTGCAGAGCCGGACGAATACTGGTTAAATGTTGGCTGCAGAGCCGAAGAATACTGGATATTAATATGATCTGAGAAATAATGTATATATGTGGCTGCAGAGCCGGACGAATACTGGTTAAATGTTGGCTGCAGAGCCGAAGAATACTGGATATTAATATGATCTGAGAGATAATGTATATGAATACTAATATGGCTGCAGAGCCAGATGAATACTGGTTAAATGTTGGCTGCCGAGCCGGAGAATACTGGATATTAATACGATTGGAGAACAAAATGGTTTTGAGTGGTCGTATGGATGTGAAGCTGAATGAATACTGGTAAAATGTTGATGGCAGAGTCGAATGAATTCCGGAAATGTGAAGACATGTTTAGTGCTCCAGTTGGCAGAGGTGAGAGAGAACATGGCAGGGGAGAAGGGAGAGAGAGAGTGGGGTGGTGATGGAAGGGTGAAAAAGTGACAAAGACGGATTCGGCCTTGAGAACTTTGAGCGTAAATAGTGTGCATTCTGCACCACGTTTTAACTTGACTAATATTTTGTGGAATAACTCATTGGAGTTAACGTCATATGCAATATATATTTATACATTCTCTTGTTTTAGTTGGTTAAAGAAAGCGGAAACGGTATGATAGTTGATGGGTAAGAGGAGATCCTAACACGATCGTTTGAACATTAAATTAATGTGTTAAGTGCATGATTTGCGCAGGAGTGTTGGGATATGAGTTGGTGTCGTTTTCGGATGTGAGTTGGTATCGTTTTCGGTGATGTTGAGAACATCGTGGATTGGCAATAATTTAAAGAGCGAATATTGATGAAGTATAAAAAAAAAAAAAAAAAAATTGTGGTTGTCTTTTGCATATTTATATTTGCAGAGATTTTCAAGCGAGATTGGGGATAGTTTGTAGAAGAAAAGGTGTTCATGTTGCCTCTATTACTAAGTCGTACAGAGCCTCTAACAACGACAATCCTGATAAAGCCTCGCGATGAATGACGTTTCTGAATCAGCCGGTGAAGGTTTGAAAAGTATTTTAAACATATTTAAATAGTCGAGTGCGATGCAGATATCCATAATGTGTAATGGACTCGAGACATGGTATATATAAAAAATGGAAGTATCAGGGTGTGATGTATGCCGCTGGGCGAAAAGATTGTCTTAATGATCAGAATTATTCTGTGTGGAAAATTTGGGCGAAAACTGAAATTAGATGCTGAGAATAAATTGTCTGTAATGTTTGCAAGTTTATGTTTTAATGTAAAAGTATTTACTTGAAAATGGATAATCTGTTATGAGTATATTTGTCTCCGTTATGTTCTCGACAACATTGTTTTCTGAATATATTTAAGGGTATATTGTGCTATTACACAGTGTTTTTTTTTTTATTGAAGACCAGTGTTATAAAAGAATGGAAAATCGATGAAATTACATTTAAGTTTATATCGATAGTAGAAAGACAGATCTTTATATAGTTACTCCACTATTTAATCATTAAATGAGTTCAATTTCGAGAATTATGATGGGTATGTATGTCCATATCTCGGAATGGTGGGAGTAAAATTGCTGTCAAGAACATATTAGAATAATCCAAATACATTCAAAATATCATGTTTAGTGAGTAGTGAAGGCAGAGTGAGATTTATAAAGAAGCGTAGATGTTGTGTGGGTGCAGTTGTTGTTCTACCCGCACAACGCCGGGAATTCTATATGTAAATATGTTGTTTATATAGATATAATTTTTTCTGTATTATTCTGTAGCAAGGGTGAAAATCAATTCATTCACGAATGAGTTTTTATCCTCAGAACATCGTCCCGTTCTTTGGTTTTCAGCGTATATACGGTCCCAGCAGTATTACCAAATATGGAGTTATGTGTTGATTATTGGTGATTTGTTTATTCATAAACAAATGAAACCGGGTACCAGAGAAATGTTATTTCTCTCGGTTGAAGCATGAATTAGAGAGAAATTACTTTCTCTGGTTGGTGCAATGTGTTTATGTAATTTTGGGCTTGACCACAGGGCGGTGTTTCCCGCCCTGGGATATGTATTAAACTAAGGAGTTGTAATGAAGTTTCCATTCAGCACGACTGACTGGGACCGTGCTGGTAAATTTTTTAACAAAATTGATATTTGCATATGATAAGTTAATGGCAATTATACTTGATGGTTATAAATTGATGATACATGTCGGTTTAGGTTTTCTGTATTAAAATTTTGGATATTGTTTCTTAATTGATTATATCTTAAAGTATTCTTTATATACTTTGTTGCCTAATTGAGTATGTGTTTGTAGTACATGTTATTGCTTAGATTAGTAACCGCTCTACCCCCATAGAGTATGCCGGGCTGCAATGGGTTGGGGGCAGGTTTCCTCCCTATTATGACTGATTGTGGTCGGGGGTTGTTCCTGGCCGGCGGCAGGCATTTTCCTGTATAGGATATTTTCTAGTTTTATCTGAAAACAATTTGTTTAACAGTTGTTTCAATATAGAACTAATATGCTCTATCCGTGTGATGGTGTTTGATGTCGTTTATATGCATTTGACCTCCTCTGTGTATCATAATATTGTGGGAATGAATGGTAATCTTCTACCAGTGTTTGTCAGAATAAAGAGAGCGTACGGTCCCAGCAGTATTACCAAATATGGAGTTATGTGCTGATTATTGGTGATTTGTTTATTCATAAACAAATGGAACCGGGTACCAGAGAAAGAATGTTCCATGGACAATACATGTACTCCTTTTCGCGGTTACAAATTTACAACAACAACACCATGTTAAACGCACTGCATTCTGGGATCGGATAGGTGATACTTTCACTTCCTGTGCCGCTAGATTAACACAAGAAGCCCAGTGTACGGACTGATCTGCTGGTGATTTTACTAACACTACTGGGTAAATTGTTATGAAACTCGAGAAATCAACGTAAAATAAACTAGGAAGCATGTCAATTTTTTCAGTCTTGCATATTTTGAGAGAGAAATGATCTCTTTATAGCGTAAAAAAAGGGCCGTCATCACCCCCGATTCTTGTAACCGCGAAAAGGCTTATTGGTGACATAATCAGACCCGGCCTTTTTCTCACATTTATTTTCCTTTTTGCGTCCCTATAATTACCCATCGAATAATTCACTGCTAACAGTTGTGACCATGCAGTTATAAAAACTGATAAGTTTGTGAAAACATAAAACTGTAAATATGTGTTTCCTAGCTCTCCCATACTAAAGTGCTTCATGTTGCTTAAAATCACCAGAAGAATACCTAGCGCCATCTGTGCATTTTATTATTTATGAAGGCTATGAAAAGATCTTTCCATTACAGGAATTATCACCTCATTGTCCATGGTAGGAATTATATCGGTTTCGTCTACACAATATGTCAGGCTGCTTTAATATACATATATTTTTCTAATTCAGCATCACACGAACAACCATAGATTGAGTTATTTTATTCGTCAGAATCGCTTAGAACGCGTCTCCGGCGATCTAGACCCCAGGCGCTTGTGGGGCCTAGGCGGTCCCTGGACCCTCGCCTGAAGTGCTATGATAGTTGCTTCCACCGAATAACCAGCAGGTCACTTATGCACATGATGCAATACTTTACAGAGTTCCATGAGAATTGCTACAATCGAACGACTCTCGTTGGTCAAGGTTACGGAGAGTAAAAACCAGCAAACCGAAAGTATAAAAACTGCAGTATATTACAAAAGATTGCAAATTACCATTACACTGAATTCTAACATTTTAAAATGTACAACAAAAGGAAAGAAAATAAATACTATTTATTTTTTTAATTCTCAATTTCTTTTTGTTTTGGGAAAGAATATCTTGTAATTGATACCCACTTAGAATTGACCGTTATAATGGCTCACACATATGGCCAAAGCATGTTTGACCTGACGATTTAATATTTATTGGTTACTTTTCACTTGACCGTCACCCCATTTGCATTATTAAAATGGGAGAAATTAAAATAGTCAAAAAGACCATTTTAATTCCCCACTTCGGTCTCTTAATAATGCAAAAACTCAACAATGACATTTGTCTCCTGCTAAGGAAGACAGCATTTGAGTATACGGCTAAGAAGTTTAGATTAATTGCGAGAAGGGTGAACATGTCGACTATGAAAGTCGCAGGAAGGTATAATGAGATTAAAACGAAGGAAGAGAGAATTTAGACGGACAGGAAGGATGATAAATTTATAAGGTAGCGCCAAGGGGAGAAATTTTCTCAGATTAGTCCGGACCGTGCCAATCTCCTGATTAGTTCCCATGCAATCGCTCCATCCCGCCTCCTCTGCTCTCGTCCGCTTTTTATCAGTTTTGGCTCTTTCAGCATTCAACTCGCTAGCCTTTACACAGAAAACGCCGCTAAGATTATCACAAAGAAAAGCACATTTTTTCCTTGATTATGTATTACAACAACAAAAAGCATGTGTTTTTTTCTTTATCGCAGCTCCTCATACGTGATGGATGTGTACGGCTTTCTGCATGGGAGTTCCCTGTGTGAAAACGTCCTCGGCTTGCTGGTCAGTGATCAATTCTCGCTTAATCGAATCTCCCTCATGGTGTATATAGCGGCCTTATATATTATTAACAAAGATAGCTGTTTTCATTATTTTAGTAGAGTAGATACAAGATAGCTACACCAAAGAATACATAATAAATTCGGAAAACATATAGATTGAGGACAAAGCGCATTTATTTTCATTATTTGTTGGAGGGAACTAGATGTTCGGCCAATTAAAAAAACTTACAAGTAAGTCGAAATTTAACTTCTAAGGCAGGGGACACACGAATAAAGTTTCTTTGACAAATGCGACCAAATCTATAGAAGACTGTTGGGGTCATCTTCTATCGCCTAGTCTCGTATAGTCATCGTATATAATACAGTCTTGTGAAGATGCAATGGCAAATGCAAGTTGATGTCGCCGGCTCAAGTCGAAATTCTGGTAGTGCTAACTCGACATATCGAAAAATGCTCAGTTGAAATTCGAGACACGGAGCTGTAATTTTAAGTTGAAACTCCCGAGATATGTCAAAGTACCAACTTCACAAGTTATGTTTACCCGGGGAAAACCCTTGTGAGTGAGGGTAAATATAAGCCAATTTAATTTCAATAATGAACCTGCAAACTTGGATTTTTCTTGAAGTTCATAGCCAAGTATGTATCGGCAGTGAAATAATAGCGAAGTTCCGTTTGCATACAAATGCATTGCTGATTGCTGGTCAAAGATTTTTCCCCGTCCTATTTAGTTTCCCCTGGGCAGACTGTACCAGTATACGCTGTGCTCACGAACGGTCCAACAGGCGCACTGATTGGCTAAATGTTAATCCCGGCGACCTCCACTAGAAACTCTCTGATTGGTTACTCCAATTTTAGAGCGAGGATAACCGATGGATATCATATTCTACACATGGGGTTGAATACGCCCAGAGAGTGTGTTCGCTTTCTGGTCAAGTTATGGATTACACAGAACTTGGACGTAGTAGAATGTACGTTAAAGCCAATGTAATGCGACATGATGGAATTCACAGAAACAGATAAATGCGGCCCGTAAACTTATTAGTACACTGGACGTGGTCGCAAGTAGATGTCACGATGTACAGAAAACTTGTAGCCCCCAATGCCATCAACTCCCCTTCGAAGCCTACATTCAAATAATGGTAAATTTGGGAAGAGATATGAGAAGGCGCAACTTCCAACGCAGCTTTACGCTAAGGATTCCGGTGTTGATCTAGATGTAGGCGTTTCATAATAATGATTTCAACCCAACAAGAGCAGAACTTTTGAAATCGAAGCCCCATTGTACTCGATCAAGAGCCCTACCTAATCGAAGCAATTGACTTGGACGCGAAAGTAAGAGGAGCACTATCGTAGTTTATCTTCATCTCAGCCAAGGAAAACCCAACTTCGTCATATATCATATATATTCACACTGTTGAAAGTTCGAGTGAAATCATGCATTATTTGGGTCATGCTCAAACTCTACTAGAATGTATCGCAAAATATCCGTTCACCCGGATGGAGGTGCAGATGTCTACCACACCAGCCGGACAGGTTATGTATAATTGGAATGATATATTTCAGTCCATAACTCCTTCCAGATTGATAACTGGATTTCTCACATCGAAAACTACGAACAATTACTTGAACTTGCGTCATTTTAATCTCACCACTAGATATTTCGATGTATGTTGATGGAGTGAACGCCCCATGTCGATCCTTCCATACAATATTTGATTCATTACCGTACCCGAAAATCTGGCTTTACTTCGGCCTATCGCAGCCTGTTCGACGTCATTGGATACTTCTGTAGTTATGGGAATTAAGAGAAGGTATATTGTTTAATAAGAATGTGGGGATTAAACAGTGTCTATGTTACACTGTTAAGAGGGATCATGTGTAGGGCGGGTTAGGGGAAACGGGTTGCACGGCGTGTTCGCACGACCTGTGCCCATCGCGGTGCGATGGAGTGCCCAAGTACATCCGCCCGTCCATTGGAAAGAAAGAAGCGATTTAGGCTATCTCGTAGAGCCAGAAGACATTCCCAGGTGATACGCAATGTACATGGTTACTTTAGAACCATCGTTCGAATGTACGAAAAGCAAAAAAAAAACCAAAAAAAACCCCCATACATTCGGATCCATACCCAGAAGCACATATTGAAGTTTTCCCGACAGACCAGATTCCACATCTTCATTTTATCCAGCCAATTTCAACGTTCCCACTTCGAACCTGCCTTGATTTATCTGACCCCTTCAGTGTTCAAAATCCGAGGTGTAAATTTCACCTACTGACGGCAGAAGAACCAATCAGAACGTACACATCGATTGCGAGTGAAGGTCAGTGAAGTCACGTAGAGTGACATCATCCTCTATTAGTGGCGTCTTTCCTCCTAATAAGGTGCCCACTATTTAGGTCAGCCAATCAATAACGCTCTTGTGCGACCCATTTCGAATTTCAAATGTTTTCGAGGTCAGTGACATCTCGTGTCTATTTATAAGTTATTTGAACATTGAAGGGGTCCAGATATATCAAGGGAAGTTCGAAGTGGGAACGTAGAAATTGGCTGGATAAAATGAAGATGAGATTCCAGCGCTTGTGATCAAAAGACCAAGCCGTAATATCGCGAATACTGATCCTTCCCACTTGAATGGAAGTCGCTGGGTTCTGTTTTATTTTCTCGGAGACATTGGATATTCTTCTAAGAAGTTATGAAGATCGGTTAGTTAGCTGAGACATATGCGACTGGCAAATGGTGAATCTAATAATGCAATTAATGAATGGGAGATAGTCTGGATATGAGGGGGTAGTCAGATATCAAGATCACAAAAGAAGGATACTAATATTACAAAATCAATCAACGATAGGATCAAAACAACATAATATCGAGAAACCACTTTTATTAGAGGCCGAGAGGCCCCTAATCCACCCACTTACGATGAAAGAGCTTCGAGAATCTCTGAAGAGATTCGGAGAGTACTGAAGATCCTGCTACTGGGGGTTCCAGAGAGCTGGGAGAGCTCCGAAGCGATTCGTGGAGCTCGATAGAGAGCTTCAAAGAGTTATCAGTCTTCGAAAAGTCAGACTTGCAGAAACACTAGCCATAGGTTACTGATGTCTCATCAGTTAAAAACCTATGTCTCGTCCGTATAATTTGAAACATTTGCAAAGATAACATAGTGATCACATACACGGCAGCAGGTAGCAGGGACAGAGGCAATCACCGTTTGACTTAGACGATAGTACTAATAAGCGAAAAATAATGACATCTGTATTGGATAGTGAGGAAAACCTACATACAAAATACTGAGAAACCATTGCGCCATCCTTTTCAGACGAAATTCGCGGGGCCCACCGGAAGTGGGGAAACCGTATGGATAACAAGTTATTACATCACGAGAACCTGATAACTATGTAGATCCTCATCTGCGGAGAGCAAATGGCAGTCTAGCAGTATCTGGTTTAAAGTTCCTGAAGGGAGTTGCCTTAAATCTCAGAGAAATTTCGATCATATAATTCATTGTCATGATATAGGAGACAATTTATCTTCGTTCACCGAGCAGACGTTGCAAATCTCGTTGCGCTCTCGATGGACAGGTTCCGGTTCTGGGTTATGAAGACCCCAATTTCCAACACTCTCGCAGTCGCGTCCTTTCCCGTTTAGTCGACCTTCGTTACTATTTGAATGTGTTCGCATACTGCATAAAATGTATTTTCAGAGGCGGTATGTGTCGAAGCAACAACCACAATAGTATTCACATTTTTCTCGTCTTGTGAACCTGACCGGATCCTGTTCAATGCAATGTAGCGAATAGCGAAATTTTGTGAACAACGACCACTGAAGTCACCCATTCGGTTGGTTCAGCTACCTTCTCAATCAGACCCATGGTTCCATTCTGTCAATGCGAATGAAATTGTTCTACAGGCGTCCACAACTTGAAGTCAGTTTTCTTTAAATTCTATTTACATTTTGCCCTGAGGGGCATCCAATTCCCTGGAATACGTCAGCCTATTCCGTGAAAAAGTTGTAGTAGCCTTATCAGCGTTTGGATCCTTCTGGTGAGCCAAAGGTGTTTTGGCGTTGTGACCCTTCTGGTCAACCGTAGATTGCGTTTCACATTTGGATCATTCTGGACAGTCGTTGACGCTATTTTGAAACTTCCGGTCAGCCATAGAATTCGTTTTGAAATTTTGACCTTTCTGGTCAACCGTATAAATCCATCGAACAGTTTTCAATGATGCCAGCTAAACATGATGATGTTCTTTACATAAACTCTGTGAAAAATATCGCAGACAAAATACGATCGTAACGTATGCAAGTTCTAACTGTCTATGCGTGACAAGTCTTTCCATTATTGGTGCGGAAGGTCTTTAGCGTAGCTATGCCCAATTCCTTAACCAACACCTGATAATAGTGATATTTACATCAATATCATATTATTTGTGTTGTTTCTTTTCTTCTGGAACTATAACGAATAGACTTTGGGGTTCTGCTATAAAACACAATGAAATTTCTCGGTTTCTTGAAGAATGGTACTTCTGTCGAGGTGGCGGATCGTGTCAACAAGTCTAACCAGTCTGCAAGTACCCTTGGCCCCACTTCTTCTCACTTTGAAAACTCCATGAGGTACTGTTCGTGTGCAGTGAGTACAGTCACGTCGCCAGTTCCGACCCACGATTGTGAAATTTTTACCTGTTACAAAAAGAAATTGTTTGATTGGCAAAAACAATATCAGGATAGCAGTACAATTCTCTATAGAATATATTGCTAAAGAAACTTAGCTGGTGAAGAGCTGAACTGTAGGGAATATAGAATTACATTAGGGAATATAGGATTACATTCCTTGATGAGCGGTGTCAGTTCCGACCCACTGTCGCCAGTTCCGATCCAGCCTCGTTTTGACATTGACCTTTGACTCAGATATATACAGAGGTAATCGCTAACATAATAAATTTTCCCCCAAAATAGTGTCCTGGTTTGATATTTCGTTTTGCATGTCTTAATCTCAGAAGTGTACATTTGGCGTCAACAATTTGGGTTGGAGGGTGATAGTGACATATTCCAGCTGATCATATTTGTAAGATAGGTTGTACGCTAAAATATCTCCGATGACTTATGAGCGTATACTCACCGGAGAAAATGTTAATTCGCTAGCAGTTTTATTTATTATACCTCTGAATAGCAGATTAAAGAACAGAAATGCGAATCGGTACTCAAGCTACGAATTTACGTAGTGAACGATGCGTTCGCAAGACCTTTTCAGGCGATGGTACGACCCAGCTTGGCCATCCACGGATGATGGTGGTTGGGAACTGGCTCCATCAGTTGTTTTCAACGATGGGGCGGATAGCCTTTAGAGTGACACTAGAGTGAATACATTTATGACAGAAACGTATTAACATATGATAGTTGTATGTGAGAAACAAAACATGAACTCTTTGATCGAAGCGCCAGCAGACGACATGCACGGTTATTTGATGACGGCGAGTCATGGCGTTTGCACTCGTATCCGTGAAAATGACGCGGGACTGTAAAGCTATCTCATAACAAAACCAATGAATGCATAATATAATATTACCATGATTGGAGGATTGGTCAACTTATTCGACTGCACCAAATGTTTTAAGATTTCACGTGACGTTGGTTGTGACATGAAGCAACGTTTTGGGAAATGGGTCGGAACTGGCGACGTGACTGTACTATTTATTTGGCCTATATCCGCCAAGAGAGGATTAAGGTCTCAACTGCTCATTTTGAAAAGGCTACCAGTCAAAATAGTTTTACATGGTTTATAGATTCACAATCGAAATTATATCGTACGGACGAGTGTTCGTTTCAGTCGAACTCCTTGACTGCATTGTACTATTTTCTTTGCGACAATAACCGGTGGGGCCCTCATTCCTCCTCGGTCGCTTGCAGGGTCGCAAGAATTCATGGTCACATTTTGTTACTAATTACATAACCGCATCACCTTTTGTTGGTGATATATTTGGTGATCCCCTTTACCATCATCAAACTGAAGCTGTGTTTCTCGATGGTGCTTCTGGGAAAGTATACATGCTACCAATGGTAAGATTGTCAGACAGAAAGTCAGTTTAGGACTCGTGGTCAGGCGAAACTGGCATCAGCGTTCGTAAATTCCTTAGCCAAGCACCAACAATATCTGCGTACACCCAGAACAAAATCCGATATCGGTCGGCAATCCCTGTACAACGCTTATTATCTCACGATATGGAGTGATCGAGATAGCGAGCCATTAAATGTACTGCATGGAGGTGAGAAACTTTAACGGCGTGTATGACAAGTCGCATGACCCTACAAGCCAAAATTATACCTAAAAAGAGCCCAATGATCAGGAGGGATTCTCGGATGTCATGGCTTTTTCTACATCTCAGCCATTCTCGTTGAACATGTTCATGTGGACGACTGATGTGACATGCCCACGTGGCCATGTTAAAGGATTGTCCGGGTCCTATCTTTTAACCCAGTTGAGACATTAATTCCTGATTTGCAACTCGGGTAAGACATATTTTCCTATAGAAACATACAGAAACATATGGAAAGGTACAATTATTCCTGGAACATTCATTCCTTTCACGCCGATTTAAAGACGAAGAAACGGGTTATACCAAAGGCAGGATAAATGTTAGTAGTAATAAAAGGGGATCTTAGGTCGAATTTAGGGCAGATAACTCTTTCTGGGCCGCAAGGGCGGTGGGACGTTGGCATGACGTCGCAGGCATGGTGGGAATGTGGGCTTCGGCGAAGCTACCAGGAATCTCGGACATTTCCGGTCAATGAGGTAGATGCAAAACTAGAATTTTCCTGAAAAAATAAAATGTGGAAAACGGACTTTAAGCCCAAAAATGTGGAAAAACGGACTTTACACCTCATCAAATGTATTTGGGCCCTATGGGGTCGACATATGGTCAAACATGTTTTAAACATGTAACGTCATCAAAGTGTTGTAGGATCCCCGATATACTATCTTCAGCACTATGCCGAGTCTAATGGCAAGTGAGGCATCCCATGGGGTGAAATCCCAAGAAGAGACGGACATGAGATCGTTTTCTTGTGAAGGAAATTATTGAGTATGGGCATTTTTTTCTGACTCGTGCTGTACAATACCATGAAAGGGGTCTCGAGACCATTGGTTGACTTTCGTCGAAAAGTTCTGTTGCGCCTGCGCAGTACGCAGGCAGGCCTGAGTGGACGTGTTGGAGTCTAGGTGTACCATCCGTGGGCCAAATGTGCTATATGGGGTAATTCTTATTTTTGACATAAAAAAATGTCAAAAAATCTTTTGTTGATATCAAAAAATGTATTTCTGATAATAATTTTTTCTTATATCAAATATAAAAGTTCATTTTTGATATAAAAAATTATTTTATTTTTTGGATATATAAAAGAAGAATTTTTGATATCAAGAAAGGATTTGTTGATATCAAAATTAAAGATTTAATTATGAAATAAAAACGGATAGTATTATACCAAAGATTTTTGATATCATAAGTAAACGAGTACTTGTACTCTCGGCTTGGCGTATAGCATATAAGTGCGCCGTTTTGAAATTTATTGATTTATTTTTTATATCAAAAACATCTTTTTACACGTCACCAAATGTATTGGGCCATATGGGAAAAAGTATTTTTGATATCAAAAAAGTCGTTTTTGTTATAATTTTTTTTTATATATATAATTTTTTCGTATCAATAAAGATTTTGTGATATCAAAAATAAACGAGTAAATACCAAAACGGTTTACCATACAGATGTCGGACAGATCAGATTAGAATGGCCAACAAACACGGCTATAACAATTTAGCAGACGAACAGATTAGGTTAAAACGAAACATGGGCAAACGCAGTCAACAGTGGCGAACAAATGCAGTTAAAGGGGAGCATAAATGTGGCTAACGGAAATAACAATAGCAAAAACTCGATCTGTTATTCCATTCTGAGCGGATTTAAATAAGGAAAGACATTCAACCGGTCAAACTGGATTAAGTTAGGGAGTGGTTTAAACGTGTAGTCATTTTCTCTTCAGATAATATTACTGAATATACGATATAAATTTGTCAAGATTTTACGGCAATTACTCTTGTCGTGATCATACACGCTTCAATAATGAAGAATATCCGTAAAACCTAATGTTAACGGCCTTGACTAACAGAGTATACGTTTGAATTTTATATGTTTTGTTTGATGATGTGTGTTTATTTGTCTTTACCGCGTGTCTACTTTCATTAAGAATTCATAATATAGGCTGGGTATTCGATTGCGGCTTGCATGACTTTATGGTCAACCACAACACCATGGTTCAGCGTCTTCATTGATTTGAAGGATTTAGGTCATACATATGTTAATTAAAACCGTGTAATCATTTCCCGATTCATACATCATATATTGACGTCCAACCTCTTTACGTTTTGGACCCAAAATGGATGGATGGATGGATGGATAAATAGATAGGATTCACCTGACATATATGCCATGCGGTGTATGGAATATATTTTTGAGGGAGAGGCAATCTCATGCAGTAAACCTGGTTTCCCCATATTGAGGGAGAGGGTGACTAACACCGTTTTTAATTGAATTTACGATCGTAAAATATTTCAATCGGTATAAGCCCAGTTTGGTCAGCAGAAAAGCATGTAAATCATCGAACGTGAGTGAGAGCCTTGTTTAGTTTGAAAGGACCCAGCGCTGTTCAGTGAGGATTCGACCCGCTCGAATGAAGGACCCAGCGCTGTTCAGCGAGGATTCGACCCGCTCGAATGAGGCACGGGCCTGAATTTGAAACAATTCTTCAGTTAGCATAAATAGCATGATATTGTCATACTCAGTGTAATTGTTGAGCCCCATTTCCATAGCACGTTTCGCGACAACCACAACTGCAAACCACAACTATATGCAGTTTGGCGCATTTCCACAGCATGCGTTATGACAGCGACACTCCCGCCAATGAAGTCATTCAGTGGAAGGGATTCCCCTCAACGTATAGCCGGGTTGACGATTTCTCTGATTGGTCAATAGTATACTCCTGAGTTGATCAGGTTGTACATCCACTACTCAGTTTCAGGGATTTTACCTGAAATCCAGGGACAATTTTCTGAAATTCATGTATATCAATAAAGGTATAACATTAAAGCTAAATTTCCTGAATTTTAGGGGATTTATGCAGGGTGATAAATTTGCCTGAATTTCAGGAAAATCCCCTCATTCAGGATTTTTTTCCTGAATTTCAGGTAATCAGCCCTGAATTTCAGCAAAATACCTGAAATTAATTTGTGGATATACAACCTGATCAATTCAGGAGTATTTCCTGAATATTTCTGAGAGTGTACTGCACAACTGAATGATACGAGTGCTATTTTTTGGATGTGGTTGTCGCTGTGAAAATGCGTGCCATGGAAATGGCCCTTTAGTCACTAAATATTATGGTTGCAGCATCTGGAAGTAAAATTGCCGATTTCGAAGTAGAATATTACCCTATAATCTGCAGTGTGTATAAACATATGAAGATAGATCAAAACCAATATATATTTTGGTCGACTACTACATATTCTAACGATGAGTACTAGATGTAAAACTTACTAGTATCTTAGTTCCATCACTACATCGACGATTTTGCTCAAGAACCTCAGCCCTGACAAGCCCATGCAGCTCTCACTGTTCAAATTAGAAGATCGTATATTTCATGCTAACTAGGGAATTTTATTCATACGTAATGCCATATATTGTGACATCAACCTACGATTATGTCTGAATACTATATCCCGGCTTCAAACGAACCTCGTTGTGGGCCGAATCCTCGTTAACCCCCGCCACGTCCTTTGGAAAAACCGTGCAACTAGAATAATGGGCGACAATTTACGCGACTGCTGGAAACTGGCATGATGGAAATTGGTCTATTTTGGAAGCAAAAAACATTATTATTGTAATTTAATATATTAGACTAATTCGAGATTAAATCGTTGATCCACGAGTAAAGGCTGCTCCATCACAATAAACCGTCTCAGTGGTGATAATCTATAAAATACGAACAAGGATGCATAATCTACAAACACTGTATCAAATGGAGGCCGGCATCCTGTTAGCTAACTTTGATGTACTTAACATTTGTGTGATATAGATATTTGTGTAGATGTGAGACAAGCTTTCTACCGCTGCAGGAATCTACATCGTCTTTGTACCTGTAACACGTTTGTACAGAATTACGTATAGTGGAAAAAAGCGATTTCAACTCATAACAAGGACATCGTGCCTATCCCGTCGATTTAGATACTATATTAAAAGTCGACTACACCCAAAGATAAGCCCAGCTCTGACTCTGTATTGATACCTCAATAATACCCCTGCATATCTCTGTGACATTTTGTATATACCCACACCTGTGATGACTGGGCATTTAACACTGTGAACTTCACCGGCATTAGACGTGACAAAACTAGCGGATTTAACAGAAACTTTATTTCCGGATATTTTCAGTCTCATATATTGACGGTGAATCGAGGAAGTCTTACTTTGTGAAATGCACGTCGGTTGAAGACAGTGCGGAACTACTTCGTGCACGCGCGGCATAGGAACTATACAGTCAATATGTGTAAATATTTATGCAAACTGATGATGAAGCAGTAAGGGATGGCGAGGCGGTGGTAGTGGTGGGTGGGGGAGGGGTGTCGTGGACCGTCGATTGTATCACGTTGGGTGGGTTGGGGCGAGGAGTGAATTGAGCTTGGGGGGTGGCAGGTCAGAATATCCGCAACCTCACCCTATTCCCGTCCATTATCAGAACTAATATGTATCAATTTGTATATGCACACTATTGTGTACCATTTCTATTTTTTGATTAACTCCCTTCCTTGCTAAGGATTCCCAGTACAGATTAAAGGCATGCTAAAACAAATGCTTTATTTCAATCCCAATTAGTCAATCCTATATGACGGTACCCGTGTGTATAATACTGATAATAAATATAATAATGCACGTATAATGTCAATAATGCATTGTATAATATCAATAATGTATTGTAATATCAATAATGCATTGTATAATATCAATAACAAATCATGGAATGTTCCCGACTGATTTCAATTGCTGGGGCTCAGCGTTCAATTAAAACATTACGTCGTTTTAAAACATGATGAAGGCAAGCTAGCCCTTTATCCATGTTGATTCACATTGTATGTATACAAGACAACGTCGCACGCTGTAGCTTTGTAGCAGCTTCCAATGACAAAATTTTCGCAACTGCTGATGACAATTGTCATGCACAATTGCGATAATTGTGTCATTAGTACTGCTATACATAGCTTCATAAATGATGGAAACGACGCTACATCTATATACGTCTATATATCGAAACGACGCTACATCTATATACGTCTATATATCGAAACGACGCTACATCTATATACGTCTATATATCGAAACGACGCTACATCTATATACGTCTATATATCGAAACGACGCTACATCTATATACGTCTATATATCGAAACGACGCTACATCTATATACGTCTATATATCGAAACGACGCTACATCTATATACGTCTATATATCGAAACGACGCTACATCTATATACGTCATATATCGAAACGACGCTACATCTATATACGTCTATATATCGAAACGACGCTACATCTATATACGTCTATATATCGAAACGACGCTACATCTATATACGTCTATATATCGAAACGACGCTATCATATACTATATCGACGACGCTACATCTATATACGTCTATATATCGAAACGACGCTACATCTATATACGTCTATATATCGAAACGACGCTACATCTATATACGTCTATATATCGAAACGACGCTACATCTATATACGTCTATATATCGAAACGACGCTACATCTATATACGTCTATATATCGAAACGACGCTACATCTATATACGTCTATATATCAATATTTAGTGTTTCTTAGAACTTTTAAATTGCAGTTGGAATAAAAAATAATTGGTATCATATTGTACACATTCGATGTACTATGTACCATGTATACACATAATTGTGTAAATCTTGTACAGTTATTTGTGTATCATAACTTTCTATTGCACTGGTAATTCTGAACAGGTACCGCTCATGCAAATTTAGAGATGAGATTTTATAACCCTGTAGCTTATTATAGGTCATTTTATAATGACTGTTTAACCGATGCTGCAATTTAAGCTGGTCCCCGTTCCTAGGCAGCATACCACGTCTAAATCATAGCGCTGCTTTTCACCCATAGTACTCTCAGAATACTGTACTGTATAGGTGCAAAATAACATGAGTGAATTCACAATGGCGTCGATGACAGGATCATCAGATATTTGCAGTTTTTAAATGTTTTTTCTTCTGATTTCATTTTCTTGCTTGAGAATTTTCTTCTTTTTTTATGAGAAAAAGACAATAAAACATAGACAAATCGGCGAAGAAAATATATAGCTTGAGAGAAGATGACATCATTGCATGTATGTTTCTATTTTCAGATAAAATGATATGGAAAGGCAAAATAGCCGTTACTTTTCAATACCAAACGCTAAATTCATGAAAATACTTTCAAATAGCTCAGGTAGGAGCCATGTGATGTCATTCAAGATGTTGACAATCACATGAACAGCTACAATATAAGCGTGGCTGAGATACAAATCATCACAAGGATCATTTTCGGTTCTGGTCATGTTTTTAGATATGCAGTCGGAATTTAGGCCGGATGCTCGTACCGGTACTCCAGCTATGCCCTCGAGTGTCGAAACTGTCCGCCTTTCCGACGGCGTCCTGCGCTTCATTCTTTCGAATCCATGTTGAGAGCGATCCCCAGAAGAAGGCCCATGTGTCCTCCCTCGCATCATCGGACGTAAACACTTCTAAATAATTTAATGAAATGTGTTATTCTCTTGGCTCGGTAAGATGCCACAACGATAACCCCTGTATAGTATTTGGGTGAAAGAGCTTACACACATGCGCAAAAATAGATTATGGATTCTCTGGGGAAAATAGGTCCATATGCACATTATAATTCATGTCGGCTTATATACCGGGTACATTGCAAAACGAAATAATGGCATTAATCCGTCGTGTGAGTCGGGTGTATCACTCTATCTGTATACTACTGTACCCACAGTGGCTTGGTTAGCAGTGGTTGTCTTCGCCGATGTTGTTGCTGTTAATATTTTTTAATTTATTTTCTTTTTCATCAAGACTATAATTATTTCCCACCTTTTCATATACCACAATGATAGTGGATATCACCAAAATGAGTTCTATACGACCTACACCGATCAACATACCCCTCTTCTACTATATCTTCATCTATAATATCCCCTTTTGATAAATATATAGTAGAGGAAGGGTATGTAGAT